>VZTB01003811.1:64312-75338 GCA_013397245.1 Thryothorus ludovicianus
TGGGTCCCCGCACCCGGCAGTCACCACGGCCTGGGTCCCCTCAGCCAGCAGTGCCCACTGCCCTGGGTCACCTCAGCCAGCAGTGACCACTGCCCTGGGTCACTTCACTCTGCAGCCTCTGCCCAGCCTGGGGGGACCTGAACAAGGGGAATGACTCCCAGTGCCAGAGGGCAGAGTTGGGTGGGATTTTGGGCAGGAATTGTTCCCTGGAGGGTGGGCAGGGCTGGCACAAGATGCCCAGAGCAGCTCCTGGATCCCTGGCAGTGTCCCAGGCCAGGCTGGACACTGGGGACAGTGGGAGGTGCCCCTGCCATGGCAGGGGTGGCACTGGGTGGGATTTGGGGTCCTTCCAACCCAAACCAGTCTGGGATTCTGCCATTATAAATAACATAAATAATTTCCCCCCTCTCTCATAACACATGTTTGCAATAAATTAATCCCATTCTTTAGGTAAAGGTCAAAGTGTTTTAAGGTCTAACCACAGAATTCAACACTGAGGGCCAAAAAAGTCTTTGACATCTTCAAACCAGAAGTGAGCACTCAACAAGCTCTATGTGAGCTCATTTATAGGATTCCTTTCCAAAAGCAGTGTTTTAATTGCTGTTTCAATAAAACAGAAATGAGCAGTAACTGTAAAAGCAAAGTTCACTGAATTAAATAGAAACACAAGAATATTTTTTCTTCCTTATTTTTTCCCCCTACCTTTGTTTCCTTCAGCACAAAAGAGTAGTAAAGGCACACAAGAAAAATCCAGATTTCTCCATCACTAACAATGCTGGAAAACAACACACCCCAAAGCTTTCCAGCACGACGATCTGAAGTTTGCATTTATACCCATTCATCATACACTGCTCCAACATTCAGTATTTGATCTTTGCAAATCCTGCTTATCACTTTAAAGTCTGAGACTGGCTGTCCCCGTTATAAACACATCACTTGCTGTTGTTTATAATTTTGCTGAGCTTTAGCTCTTTGGGTTGCTGAGTGCCTTCCTCCGGCTAAATCTGAGCTAAAGCTGCTCAGCCATTTTTGATAATAAGATTAGAAGGAAATATGCCCCGTTTTAATTGAATTTCACCAACTTCCTTTTTTTGACAAACTCTGGTGTTCCTGTTCTGGGAAGCAGCCTGGAAGCTTTGCACAGGGCACAAAAGACATCCATGTCACTGGTGAGACAATATTTTTCTATCTGTCTGGAAAACTGTTAACATTTAGTCAAAGCCGAAGCTTCTGTGGAGTGTCAGCAAGTCTGGGCTCTGAGAACAGTTGTTGTTGTTCAGCTGTAAAATGCTCAGGGTTGCTGTGAGTGCCTCTGTTTGTGCTGGGGGTACAGGCACACTTCATCCCAGCAAGAGAGGGGCTGTGCCCACGAAATAGAGACTGAACACGCACCAGCTCCAGCTATTCCTGGTTTTTCACTGCTCCCATTTTACCATTTCAATAACGTTCCTTCAAACAGCTTTTATATCCAGCTGCAGATCAGCTCCAATGAAACTCTCTAGACAAAGGGCTGGCTTTATTTCCTAGCACTGCAAATTGACTTGTTTACAGTTAGAACTCAGCAAAACAAACACTAAGGAGTAGTTTCAGTCACAATATTTCATTACCTCTAGGAAGGAGAAACAAACATTTTGGCCGTTGTTCAACACCACTTTAACATTTGTGGCAATATTTTAAGACATTTCAGTGCAGTCAAAGCCTGAAAGCACTGTGTTCACATTCACGTTTTGAAGTGGGGAATTCAATGCTTTTAAAGCAGAAGAAGGAGGGAAAGGATACCCACAGAATTTCCAGATAGCTTAGAATACAGCTCGTGGGCCAAGGTGTGATAAGGACAAGATGCAACTAAGGAATATTGAGTGAATATTTCCAATGGGCATTTCCTAAAAGCTGAGCTGCTGGTTGAAGTCAGTGGAAAAACACAAACAAGAGAAAGTACAACACGAGGGACTAAAAACTGACACCAGATTTGAGGAGCCACTCATACAGTGACGAACATTCAACTTACAAACCATATGAAAATACTGACAGTCCTGTCCAATTGAAAAATTGGACATGAGAGCAGCATTTCAAAACCTTGATATTTTCCAGCTATTTTTGGAGACATAACCTTCATTTGCTGCTTTTGTCTAATCACGAGTAGAGTACGTAATGATTCATGAATGAGAGATCTTAAAATACCTTTGAGCACCTTGTTTCAGTCACAAGATGGAATCATGGAATAGAAAGGTATGGGTTGGGAGGGACCCCAAATCCCACCCAGAGCCACCCCTGCCATGGCAGGGACCCCTCCCACTGTCCAGCCCCAATGTCCAGCCTGGCCTGGGACACTGCCAGGGATCCAGGGGCAGCCACAGCTGCTCTGGGCACCCTGTGCCAGCCCTGCCCACCCTCACTGGGAGGAATGCCCATGAAGGATTTCCCCAGAGGCACCATCATATTGTTGTTTGTTTCTTTTTGTGTTTTTTTTTTTTAATTTATTTTTACTTTGGATAATGCTTTAACATCTACTGACTAAGGGCTGCCTCCTTGTCCTCCTCAACATTCTCACAAAAATGTTTATTTTAATACCATTACTGCAAACAAGCTGGCCTGTGCTGGTCTTTTCTTTCCTTCCAGTAAAAACATAATTTCATTGTTCCAGTTAATTACCACGTATTGGGACTTCTTGTCTTCCAGTTCTGGAGCAAGAAGCAAGGAGTTGTCCAAGGACACCAACAAACCTGGTGGGAAGTTAGTTTGGGTGGTCATGGCAAGGTGAGAGCAAGTGTCACTTCTCAGAGTGACAGTGTCATTGAGGGGAACCTTACCCTTGCACACTTCACCTGAACAGGGACAGACAATCAATCCTCCCAGGAGGTGAGAAATGCCTTGTCAGACAAGCACCAGCAGCAGATTTATGGGGAACCCTCTCTGACAGAGCTGTCCTTCACTGTCACTGTCACTGTCACTTTGCTGGCTGTGGGGGCCCATTTCCACCTCCCCTGCTCCATCAAAATAGCCACCAAATGAAAATGGTCCAAATCTCACATGATAAAAGCAGCAGCTCCTGCATTTCTGAAGTGAAAGAGTTTAGAGATTCACCCTGTAATATCAGTTGGACCTTTCAGTCCATCTGAGCTTCAGCAAACGTTAAGCTCATCTGCCATTCCCCTGTACCAAAAAAAAAGCATTTCAAAGTCTGACTGTTGCAATGAAATTACAGTCAGGCAAGTGGAAGATAAATACAATTGTTATTAGATTGCCTGTATGACCAGTGATCTTACACGTGGTAACCAATTGCACGGGGAGGCTTTAATCCTTTTAGGATGGAGAAGCAGCCAAAGCAGATCTGGCAGCTTCCGAAACAAATTGTCAGGAATTGTTGATAGGACATTTTCTTCTAGATGCCAGTTCTGAGAGAGAAAAACACAAACATGTTTCAAACCCAGAAAGAGGGGCTGGTATTCCTTGGTATGTAAAATGTCACATGTGAACACTGTAAGGGCTCCACATTTCTGTGGGAAGAACACCTAAAGGGCATTAAAGAATGCACAACTACATCAGCTGCACATTTCTTCAAGGATTTTTTCCTAAAACAAATAGAATCCAGGAGTTAAAGACCCAAGCTAAGAACCTGGAGGCTGCCCAGAGCAGCTGTGGCTGCCTCATCCCTGGAAGTGTCCAAGGATGGGGGCTTGGAGCAACCTGGGCTAGTGGGAGGGAGCTCTGCCCGGGGCAGGGGGTGGGATGGGATGGGCTTTGGTGTCCCCCCAGCCCATCTGTGACTTTGAAATGCTGAGTCCAGGGGTGCAAGTCACTGTGAAGCAGGGTCACACCTGCTTGTCTGCTCCTTGAGAGCTGTCCCCTGGGCAGGGCAGGAAACACCCTCACACCAGGCACAGCTGGAGCTGTGAGAAGCACCCCATGGCACAAGAGACAGCCCAGGAGATCCATTTCTGGGCCAACAGGAGAAATTTGCTGGGTCCCATGTGTGAACAGCTGGGAGCTGAGCTCCCCGCAGAGCCGGGAGCTGCCCCTCCGCTCCCACCTTGGCTCCCTGGATCTTCCCCTTGCCGGGAGCCCCCGACCTGCAGGGGCTGCCAGACAGGAGCCTGTGGTGTGTCAGAGCCCCCTGCACCTTGGAAGCTTCCATTTCACGGGAAACCTCGGAATCTCACAAACCCCGCCCGCTGTCCTGCAGCGCCGTGCCGTGCTGCTGTGTCACAGGAGCAGCCAGCTTCCATGCACAGCTAAACCGGCCTAAATTGTCTTGTTTGGTTGGTTTGGTTTTTGTGGTCTTGTTTTTTATTCTGTTTTTGTTTTTGTTGGGGGCACAAGCTCTTGAAAAATCCCCTTACCTGGACTGAATGAGGCAAAGCACCTGCTCCTCAGCCTGGATACCCCTCCACTGTGAACAGACAAATGGGCTATTAGCTGATTTTAGGAGAAAGCAGGTATGGCTGGTCATTGGATCATGCTTTTCCTGGAATAGATTTTCTCTGAGGCTACTTAGGCAATGAAATCCTAATTACAAGCAGTGTTTGTAAACCAGAGGGCAACATTCATGGCAAATACAAATGGATCAATGGCAAGGAAGTGCTGGAAGAAATATTGCTTTGTGTTTGTTTACCCAAAACAAAAAATATCTGAGGGTAATTTTATTTAAGGTTACATAAGAAAATACATTAGGCTTGAAAGCAATGGCATCGTTCCATTAATTAAAGCAGGGATTATTTCAGCTAGTTTTGATCTCAGCATTGTGTTTAGAATTTTACAGCACAATAGTAATGGAGAAACAAGTTCACTGACATTTCAGGGTGAGAAAGTGGATTGGGAAAGATCCATAACTTAGGTAAACCATCTTAAAGCAGGACTTTCAGTGTTCCTTTTTCAAATCTGGTTGTCCAGTTCAAGCTCCTCACTGAAGCCTGAGTTCTCTGCAGCATCAGCACAGTAACACAATCCCATTCCTTTAACATGGCACTGTCTAAGAAGATTTTACCCTAATGAGGCAGAAAGAAACAGTAGAGCAAAAGTCAATAAATCCATCCCTCTGTAGCTTCATTTGACTTTCAGCAAGCCAGAGTCACGAGCTCCAGCCCCAAAGCAGCAGCCAGAACTAAATGTCTGAATTCTCAGAGTGCATCTTATTAAACTGCAGCAACATGTCCTTAATTTCTCAGTGAAACATTTGGTTAATCTAAATAAATGAATGACACAAGGAGAAAAGCAAACAGACATGAAAATGACAAGAAAAACAACAATTTAAAAAGGAGGCAGAAGTCACAAAAAAATTAAAGGGCTGAATTGCTCAAATAGTGCCAGAAGTGAAATCACTCTTTCACACAATTAGGCAAGAGAAAGCATTACAGCATAGAGAAAATTAAGTAGGATACATATTTGATACTGCAAAAGGCTAAACCAAAACAAGCAAGTGAAGAAGCTGCACTTACCTCAGCAGAGTGGGAGGCAGGAGTTTGGCAGGAGGGAGGCAGAGCTTTTATCACACTTGGGCTTCAAGCACCTGCTGGGAAAGGCCCTGGGGCACCCCTGGAGCTGCTGCTGGCACCTGCAGGGCTGGCAGGAGCCTGGAACTGCCCTGGCAGGTGCCAGCCTGCCCCTGGCACAGCGGCCAAGCCTCGGCTGCAGGGCTGAAAGAGCTCTGCTCCTGCTGCCCGTGGGTCAGGGAACCACGGAATGGTTTGGCTGGGAGGGACCCCAAATCCCATCAGTGCCCCCACCCATGGCAGGGACCCCTCCCACTGTCCCAGGGGGCTCCAGCCCCAATGTCCAGCCTGGCCTGGGACACTGCCAGGGATCCAGGGGCAGCCACAGCTGCTCTGGGCACCCTGTGCCAGCCCTGCCCACCCTCACAGGGAACAATTCCTGCCCAAAATCCCACCCAGCCCTGCCCTCTGGCACTGGGAGCCATTCTCTGTGTCCTGTCCCTCCATCCCCTGTCCCCAGTCCCTCTCCAGCTCTCCTGGAGCCCCTTCAGGCCCTGCCAGGAGCTCAGAGCTCTCCCTGGAGCCTTCTCCTCTCCAGGTGAGCCCCCCCCAGGTGTCCCAGCTGGCTCTGAGCAGAGGGGCTCCAGCCCCTGGAGCAGCTCCATGGCCTCCTCTGGGCTCCTCCAGCAGCTCCAGACCCTCCCTGTGCTGGGCCCAGGGCTGGGGCAGCTCTGCAGGTGGGGTCTCACCTGGGCACAGGGTGAGGGGCAGGATCCCCCCGTCCCTGGTGCCCCAGAACCAGCCCAGCCCAGTTGGAGCTCTGCACATCCCAGCATGAGTCTGGGCTGTGTCCAGCAGCCTCCAGCCCTCCTCCCCAGGGCTGCTCACCCCAGCCTGGGTCTGGCCTTGGGATTGTCCTGGCCAGCTCTGGGCTTTGTGCTTGGCCTTGTTGAGCTCCCTGGGGCTCACACAGCCCCAGCCCTCCAGCCTGGCCCCGGGGTGCCCCATCCCTTCCCTCTGGAGCGTGTCCCCACACACAGCTCAGTGTCACTGCCAGCCCAGTGCCAGCCCCCGAGGGTGCCACTCCTCACTGGGCTCCCCTGGGACACGACTCTGTGGCACCATCCAGCCAATTCCATATCCATGAGTGCTCCATCCACCAGATCCCTGCCTCCTAACACAATTTATGAGCTAACTGAGGTGGTGTTGCAAGACTTTGAACAGCTGGCGCAGAGTCATTACTATTAGCATCTTTAAAAATAGAATTGGCAGTATTTACAGAAACACTAATGATAGGAAAATATGTGAATTTTCCCTCTTATGTAATGTTTATTGAAAGAATTATGTGTTCTGTTAGAGAGATTTTTAAAAATAAACATAGGCTTTTCTCTGTAGGCTTTCTTCTCGATGAAGAAGGCATGTGAATTTTGGGAATCACAGTAATATTCCTTTCATCATCTTGAACATGTTGCAATTACAGCCATTATATTCAGCACAGGGCTTTTAAAGGAATTTAATATCATGGTATCTTGCCCCCCTTGTGTCTATGCCCAAATTAGGAGTTTCTTACAATATTTGCCTCCTTTGCAGTTTGTGATAATTGGTGGTATTTTTGTTTAGAAACTGCTTCCTCAGCTCCCTGAGACCAGATAACCACGAAGAACATAAGGCTGCTTCAGGCAGTTCTATTTCTATTTACACTGGTTTTATTCAGGATAACTTCACTGATACCAGGGAACCTGATTCTGGTTTAGAGCAATGAAAGGAGAAAATTGTAATCATTTTGTGCCACCAGAAACACGACAGAAAGGGAAATGTAATAGCTCCCAGTAGGGTACAGCATAACAAAGTAAACTCCAGGATCCGTGCTGCTCAATTGAAATGTGAGATTAGCAGTGGAAGTTTAAATATTATCTTCAGTTTCCCTCGTACTGATTTTGACACAATATAAAATAGGTGGCTCGTGATGCTTAGGAAGGAGAACAATCAGTCATTCCTCAAAGAAGACTCATTCACTTGCAGAACTGAGGCATTTGAGAAAAGTGGGATGAAATAATAACCGATACAAATACTTTGATTAAAATAATAATCCAGGAATGTAATAAAGAATTTGTTCAGCTTTACCGTGTCTCCCAGTTAAATGAATGCACACTGACTTTGCCCATTGAACGTTGGTGGGTTTTGATGATGGTTCTGAGTGGACACAGAGTGAGTTTGGCTCAGCAACGCAGTTCTGTGAGGCTGGAGATGATTTCATGGCTGCTGAAGTGAAAGAAAACTCTTATCCCTCCAAGTCCGGGGGAAAAGAGAGAACACACAGAACTGAACGTGGATGGGAAAAGACAAAATCTCCCAAAGGTCCGAGTGGTGCTGTGCCCCTGCCAGGCTCTGCTCTCAGCCAGGAGGAGCCCTGCGGTGCCAGCTCACCTGCCCGGGGCTGCAGCAGGGCTGCCCCAGCGCTCACCTGCGGGCTGGCCAGCGGCCACACCCTCCCGGCCAGCGGCCACACCCTCCCGGCCAGTGGCCACACTCTTCTATCCAGTGGCCACACTCTTCTATCCAGTGGCCACACTCTCCCATCCAGTGGCCACACTCTTCTATCCAGTGGCCACACTCTCCCAGCCAATGGCCACACTCTCCTCTCCAGTGGCCACACTCTTCTATCCAGTGGCCACGCTCTCCTGGCCAGTGGCCACACTCTCCCAGCCAGTGGCCACGCTCTCCCGGCCAGTGGCCACACTCTCCCAGCCAGTGGCCACACTCTCCCAGCCAGTGGCCACGCTCTCCTATCCAGTGGCCACACTCTTCTATCCAGTGGCTACACTCTCCCAGCCAGTGGCCACACTCTTCTATCCAGTGGCCACACTCTCCCAGCCAGTGGCCACGCTCTCCCAGCCAGTGGCCACGCTCTCCTATCCAGTGGCCACGCTCTCCTGGCTGGTGGTCATGTCCTCCAGGCCGGTGATTTTCCAGCACTGAGTGCCTCAGGTGTGGGTCCAGCCGGAGCCCTGCTGGGCAGCCCCAGCCCCTCCCTGCACGCCTGGCACAGGGCACTGCCCCTGCCCACCACAGCAGCTCTGCTCTCCCCACGTGTTCTCCTGCTTTCCCTGGGAGGAACAGAACCTTCTCACAGATTATTTGTCTTTTGTGATCTGAGCAAAGCGTCCAACCTGCTGCGTGCCCACAGTCGCCAGGACTGACGGACACCCACGGAGTGTCCCCAGGACCTCCACTGGTAAAATGCCTGATGGTCTCTTCATAGCATATAAACCACCAAAGCAAGACTGGAAAACAAAGAGGAAAAACTGAAAAAAAGGAGTAATGAACTCCCCGTGTTTGCAAGGACAGCCTGTTCCCAGTGACCCCTTTGGCCACCCAAATTGCACGTTTGCCCCTTAAGGGTGCAGTCAGAGCTACGGCCAAAGATGTCTGAGGAATAAATTACTGTGAAAGTCAGCTTTTATTTAAACTCCCTCATTTCAAACACAAAGTGGTTCTCTGTTTCCCTGGAGACCAGCATATGTAAGAAGGCAAAATTTTCTCTCCATTTCCCTTTCCTACGGGGGACCACTGTCGAGCAGGTTTTGGATTTTCCTTTTTCCCCTCCTGCAGGACTGGCATTAATTATGACTGGTCATTTTCCTCAGGGGGCTGGAGTCGTGTCACTGAGGGAAGTGACCTGTGCTGAGATCCTGACATGCAGGTGTTGCTGAGGGGATTGACACCTTTCACTGCACGTTCCTCACTGGGCTCAAAATTGGTGCCAGCCACCAGTGCCCAATGAACAGAAAGGGAGACACTTTTCAAGTTCTTGAAGTAGAAAATTAATACGATTAATAGGTATATAATTCTGCTATAATAATGGAGAACAAAAAAAAAAACAAACAAAAAACTTACAAGATCTTTTATTTGTCTCCTATTTCCCTCCTGTTTAAGAAGGTAAAATCACTTGCTACGCTGCTCAATGAAGAATAAAATTAACAAACTCTGCGTTGCACACTGCCTCTGCACAGGGAAAGGAATTAGGAGATGGAGTGGAATGAAATCCCCCTCTGGCATGAGGACAAACACAACCTTATGTCCCAATCCTTCCCCTATACTACATTTTGAAAGTTTATTGGGAAAAGACTCTGAATCTGTGTTCTATATTTCATTGCCCAAATATTAGTGGAGCATGAGAAAGAAATGACAACTGACTGAAGCTGTTTGATGGCATCTTTCATACTTTTCCTACAGAATGTAAAGGCAGGAGAAAGGAAGGAGGAAAGCTGATAGCTCAGACATTCACAGCGTATTTAAACACAAATCTATACCTAAACAAGGCTAAAATTACTGTCTTGTATAAAACTCTTCTATCTTTTTATTTGAGAGCAAATTCTTCGGATTTTTCAAATAAATATTCTTTGAGAACTATTCTTTGCCTTTGGAAAACTGTTCTTAAATGACACTCTTCCATTGTGATCCTTTTACAACTTCCAGGCTCTTTGAAATAATGATTGCCTCCTCGCACACTTTCTGTGTGGAGCACAATGACTGACGTATCCATTTCAAAACATGCTGGGAAAGAAAACAGCATCAATTTTAAAGAAAAACCTGGGAAACAGCATCTCAAGAAACATGAAAGTGCTGCTGGTGTAACAGCTGAGGTCTACTGGCTCAAGGGCTGTCCCTTGCCGTGACGTTTCTGACTGGTCTGCTGGCACGGAGTTATTTCTGAGAGATGCTTTTCATTAGCAAGAGAGACATTCCAGTTCAGCAAGCCATGAAAACCCAAGTCACGAGCATGTTGCAGCTCAACTTTCTCCTGAGCTTTAGCAAGACCGAGTGCTGGTGCTATGCCTGGCTTGGGGCAATCACTGATATATCAGTGCTGGGGGTGAGAGCTGGGGCAGGTGGAGAGCAGCCCTGGGAGAGGGTCTGGGGTGCTGGTGGGTGAGAGCTGGCCATGCCCCAGCTCAGGAGCCAGAACCCTCCGTGCTGGGCTGATCCCCCCGCGTGGGCAGCAGGGAGGGGAGATTCTGCCCCGCTCAGGTGAGACCACACCTGCAGAGCTGCCTCCAGCCCAGGGGCCCAGCACAGCGGAGCTGGAGCAAGTCCAGAGGAGGCCATGGAGTTGGTTTGAGGGACGGAGCACCTGTCCCATGAGGAAAGGCTGAGAGAGTTGGGACTGGCCAGCATGGAAAATAGCGAGCTTTGTGGTGACCTTACCGCGGAGTTCCAGTGCCTGGAGGGGGCCTACAGGAGGGATGGACAGAGACTGTTCACAAGTGCCTGGAGTGACAGGATAAGGAGGAATGGCTTCTAGCGACTGCCGATATCGGTGGTGAGCCCTAGGGACCGACGGAGGATGAGCGGTGGGCGCTGGCACGGACACCACTGGCACGGACACCGCCGAGCGCCGGGGGCAGGCTGGGCTGGGCGGCGGCCGGTCTTGCCCGGGCGGTCTCTGCCTACGAGATTAAAATAACGGGGCCGGTGCGGGGCCGGGGACACCGGGCCGGGCGGGGCTCCGCTCGGGGAGCTGCGGGGCCGGCTCGGAGCGCCGCCCTCGGCACGGCCGCGGCTTCGCGTCCGGGGGATGCGGGCGGAGCCGGGCG
>VZTB01003818.1:3245-30832 GCA_013397245.1 Thryothorus ludovicianus
CAATGTTCATTTTTATATGGATGCTGGATGAAAGCCAGCTGAAATACCATGCTTTGGATTATTTACTGATAGAATCATAGGTGCTTTTCTTCTGGCTTTTGATAATTGTGCTTGTCTACCACAATTAAATTATGTTTTTGTTCTTATTTAATGCTGAAGGAGTCTTTTAAAATCAGTTGAAGAAGAACTACATCAGCGGTAATTCTATTTCTTTTTTCCTCTTGTGTGTCTTTCAAAAGTAATTCGTGCATTGATTATTTTTTCTGTTGCAACTGGTTCTTGTTTGTCCCTGTGCTTGCTGAGAGCTTGTGAGAGAGGCATAGTTGTTTAGATTGCAGCTGTACTTTAAAGAACAACAATGATGTAAAAAAAGGACAGTAGAATTCTATAAAAGAGGTCGATTTTGNAAATTCTATAAAAGAGGTCGATTTTGAGCTCAGAATCTTTCACAGCACTCAAGGTGATTTTAATACAGCTCACTCAACCACAGTACCTTGTCCATTTTCTTAGGGGACATGTGGCACATTTAGAAGATGATGATGATGCAGACGATGATTCTAAACAGTAAGTCCTTCTTGTAAAAATAAATAAAATCAGATTCTTGAATAGATGAGTGTTTGAAAAAAATAAAAGGTTGAGTCACACAACTTAGGATTCTTTTTGCTATAGCATTTTTAAAGATAGGTACTAATGTTGTTGCTAGATTACATCAGCATAAGTTGTCTTATTCTGCTGATTGTTATAAATTGGTTCCTTGATTGATACAGTTTTTATTTTCTATTATGGAGCATAATCTTGGCATCATTATTGTGAGCCAGTAATTTGTCCGACTATAGTCCTAATGGCTTCTTTAGAACTGATAAATATATATTAAAGTTTAGCCCATGAAAAGTAAATAAAATATATAAATTGCAGGTTTCTCTAGATATTTGAG
The DNA here is from genome assembly GCA_013397245.1 of Thryothorus ludovicianus. NCBI lineage: Eukaryota > Metazoa > Chordata > Aves > Passeriformes > Certhiidae > Thryothorus > Thryothorus ludovicianus. Next base: position 4,180 of record VZTB01003818.1, read on the forward strand.
TTTATTCTGTCTGTGTTCTCAACTGGGAGGATGCTTGTATGGGTGCTTGGTTTTTGGAATAGAGCTGATTTCCTTTACTCAGAGACAGCAAGGATGTGTGACTGCAAAGGCATGTGTCAAATTAATGATGTTCATATGAAATCCCACTGGTATAAATATTCTTGGGCTCTGTTTGAATGATAGATGAGAACTGAAACAATTTAAAAAGCAAAACCAGTTTGTGTAGATTTACATTCCTGAACAAATCTCGTGTAAAGACCAAAAAGAACGATGCCATTGAAATGTAATTTTTGTTTGCTTTCTGTTAATGGATAATTTGGAAAGCTGTTGCTTCATACAGGAAACCTTTAAAACATGTGTTATCTGTTGCTGACATCTCTCTCTTGCAGAGAACCAAACTACACTTTTTCTTTTTGGAGTCATTTTATTGCTTTTGTGAGCCACCTCAGCTTGATTCCTCCATCCATATGAATCTCTCTGGATGGTTTTTTGTGTACAGCTCTGTGTCTGTTCATTTTTGTTTTATGTTTCTTTCCCTCCCCCCTTCTTGCTCTGTTTGCAGCCAGTATCATCAACTTCAGTAATGTTCCAGGACTTGGAATCTTTTGATCCCTGCTGTCTTCAAGTGCTAGCACTGATTTCTTTGTCCAGTGCTTCGAGATCCTTGTTCCTTGCACGAGCTCTGTCAGAACTTTCAAACAGCATTAACTTCAGCTGCTTATGTTGCTGTTGTGTTTCTGTGGGTTTCCTTTTTTAGGTTAGGCAAGGAAGAACCTGAGATGGGTTCTAATTCATCTTACCCTGGGGACCAGTAGTCACTGATTGTCTTTCAGAATTGTCTTGGTATTTTTTGATTCTTCCTGTATTTCACCCTAAGTACTTCTGCCCTATGGAGAAGGCCTGACAGTGTGTAAAAGCTTCAATTCCTTGACCTCAGGTTAGATATATTCTGCATCTGTGCTTTCTCTTAGTATCTGCTGGAGCCCAAAGATCTGCTGCAGTTATTGGTTCATCTGCCTGATCTTGAATCCCTTTCTGTGAAGCTCACTGAAGATTCAAGGCTTTGGTTTAATTTATATTCTGTGAGGTGGAGCTGCAGTTGAGGAGTACGTGTGACACTTTTCCCTTCAGATCCAGAACAAAACCAGTACTCCTTCCAGCCCAAGCTGGTGCCATTGCATGAAACCCAGCAATAGTAGCAGCAGAGAATCCATGCTTCAGGGAACAATATAAAGTTATCCCTCTTCATTTAATGATTTTGGTTGTTTTGTTATTTCTTTTTCTCTCATGTGCAGCAAGGCTGCTGATGCTTCAATTTTCTGGTTATGGAAACCAGGAAAGCAGAAATTACTGGAGCACTGCCCTGCATGAATGAATAGCAGTGACAGACTGCACCTAAACCCTCTTTTTGAAACAGGGGCACAGGGTCCTTTGTACACACATCTGTCACATGCATGCCAGGTTGTTTCCTTTTTGCTCTCTTTGGCTGCCCAGGAACACCGGTTGTCTGAAATGCAGGAAGAATACAAAAGAAAATGGAGCTTGAGCTCCACTGAATGTATGAGGACTTGAACTTGGCCCCATATTACTTAGAGAAGATAATTTCTACCACCAACGTACATGTGGTGCATGACTCAGGAGAACTTGTTCTCAAAATCCCCTTCCAGCTTCTCTGAAATACAAACAACAGATAAGATGTTGGACAGAAACTCCTAAAAAGAATGAAGCCAAGCAGACAACTTGTTGACCTGCAAACAAACAGATATCCTACTACTTTGAACATAATTTAAAAATAAGGAAAATATTGTGAAAGAATGCCAAGTTTTCACAGCTGTATTCCTAGTTTATTTAATGGAAATAATTTTCTGTTCCTAAAATATTAGGAAACAGGACAGTTGAAGAGGTTTTAAAAACATACAGAATTTCAGATTTTAGTGTTTTCTTTTTAAATGCAGCATATTTTCTAAACCACAGAACCAGGAGAGGAAGAATGCTCCCAGTGCTTCAACTATGCTGTTTTCTGATAATATCTTGTGCTGTTGGACCAAGCTGTTCTAGCATGAAAAAATTGTCTTTCCCAAGATCTCTGTGAAAAAAAAGACTCATCAACAAAAAATCAACCAACTGACCTAAACACGAGGGTAGCTATCCACTGCAGATAGATTTTACTTTTACATGTAAGGCTGTTCTAAGTCATCAATGTGAATTTTCCAAGGAATAGTCTTCAGTAGTTTTCTTGTAACTCACCTTCAGCTCACTGATACCCTAAACTTTCTCCTCTAAAAAGAGCAAATGTCAGGCCTCTTCTGTTTTTCCCTACTCTGTTCTGCACAAGTTTGTGTATCTTCAGCAGATCAGTTCATGATGCTCTCTACTCTCTGGGGGCAACCTGTGATCCTTGTTTTCATATAGTATCTGAGGTATAACAAAATGTTTGAAAGTATTTGTGATACAGTCACTTGGATATAATAGTGCTCTCAACAAGTTAATTGTATTTATTTGTTTGGCACTTAAAAAACCGTCTCTTCTCAAAGACTGCAATTTGAGTTTTCTCTCTCTGTTTTGTTTTGTTTCTTCTCTTTATAGTGCTACTATGAAACCTAAAGTGCCACCTCCTTTACCACCAAAGGTAAGTGAGGGAGATTTAGTTGCTCAGAAGAAAAATGTGCTTTAAATAAACAAACAAATGGAGAATTAATTACGGTATTGGTGACTTTTGTGAAAATTTCAGGATCCAAATGCTACGTGTAGCATGGATGCTTTGAGTCTTTTTTCATTATGTTTTGATTATTACTGTGTCTCTTTCAGCCTAAATCCATATTTATCCCCCAAGAAACTTATTCTTCTGATAATGAAAATCAAGGAACAATCAAGAGATGCCCAACATCAGAGAGTCCAGCAAAATCTACATCTCATGTTCCACCCAGACCACCACCTCCTCGGTTACCTCCTCAGAAAACTAATCCTTTAGGTAATACAAGTGACTCCAAGGAGTATACAAGTATTTCTTAAATAATGTGATTTTTTTTTTTATATTCTTAGCTGTGCATGCATTAAAAGATATTGAGGTAATTTTTCTCTGGCAGACAAGTAACAAAAATTGCATGAAGGCCAAAATCCATGGAGGAATCACGCTTTAACTCTTAAGAGGATCAAGTGTACCTTCTATCAAAGTCAATGGCACAACTCCTGCTGCTGCCATTGGTGACATAATTGCTTTCCTAACCAACAGGCTTATAATGTAGCATACCAGGATTGACAAAAAACTATGTTTGCAGGTTTCAGGTTCAGTGTGTCAGCTGTTGTTGTCATTTGTCATGTCAAGAACAGAGTTCTGCTGTCAGTTTGCTTTTGTACATAATGAACTGGCTTAGGGAGTATAGGAGGTAATTATGTTTGTTTACTATCTGCTCAGACTGTTCATTTTATGCCTTTGTCAGTCTGATGCCTTGAGAGTTGTCTTGGATTGGCTTCTCTTAAGCAAGCTCAGTATCTGCCTCCTAATTATTACTTTGGTAGCTTTTCCTTGATTCATACTTAGTACTGCAGTTGATTTGTTAAAGATTTGACTCTGACAAGGCTGTGTTCCTAAGGAATCAATAATTGAAGTCTTAGCTATTGGCAAGTATTTCTTTAGGTATGGTCAACACATTTTCCTTTATAACTGTGACTGCCTCCCTTTCTGTGCTCCTGTTAGAATTGTTAGGTTATTAATATAACAACTCCAATATAATTACCAAAAGTCATGGACTGAGATTGAATGTGACTTGATGGATATGTGCATGTGTAAGAACATGCATGCTTCAGAAATAAATTAGGGTATTTTATAATATATTGTATATAGTATATGTTCTGGCTTAATTGGAAATTCTGGCCCACTTAAAGGAGTTTTTAGGCTAGATTACTCTTTGATGTGAAGGTAGAGTAACACATTTTAAAATATTAATCTTTCTAGGTAATGGAGTCACTTCTGTGCAGTTAAATGGTGAAAGAGAGGAACTGCCACATCAACAGAATGAAGCTAGAGACACTAACTTTTCAAGAAAAGAAAAGAAGGAAATACTGGTAGGTATTTAAACTTCTGGATGTCCTTTTAGAGTTGTCTTGACCTACATGTGCAAGGAAAAGGAGCAAGTGAGCTCTTAAACAAGATGCCATCCAGCATAATTGCCATATTAACTTTGAATCAAAGCACAGTTTTTCTTGATTGTCTAATTGTGATACAGCCTTAGATGAAGTTTGTCAGTGTTTAATTTTCCTCATAAACAAACATAATCACAAATGTATACATTTTACTTGGTCTTTCACACACCTAAGGGACATAGTGAGAGCCATGTCATGTGTTGTACTGAGCAATGACTCTTTAAACAAATGGGGAAATGAGGAAATGGAATTTGCTGTGGTTAGAATAGATTAAATGTAACATGAGACTGCCCTTTTTGAGGGCTCCTTCCAAGTGTGAGTCTGGAAATGTAATTTTTTTTGTGAGAAGTGAAGAGGAAATAGACTAGAAATGTGGTGATGTCTGTTTTATTTTAGGGAAATGCTAATAATACTGGCAATACTTTGAAAAGTAGAATTACCTGGCCAACTGAACTTGCCATTTGAAATTGTGTGTTTGAAGTTTACCTGTAAAATACCTTTGTTCAGAAGCTTGTTTGTGCTGGGAGAAGTTGATACTGGCACAGGAAAGTGCATATAGACTGAGTCTTAACATTTAATGTTGTAATACTGAAGGGTTGAGCAATTGCTACAATATTGCTTAAACTCTAGTACTGGAAGTGGCATTCTTACAGGCACCATTTTCGTGTGAAAATGTTACACAAGACTGCAGACATTCAATGAGGAGGTATTAGGGAATCATAGTAGAGATTTTAATGAAAGAAAATTATGCAGAGTGTTTGTGGTTATGCTGTGTGTGGGGAGGAAATATACATGTTCAAGCACAGTGTGAGTGTAAACATTCTTTTAAATTTTATTTTCTAGAAACCAATTAGTAATGGCCTTCCTCCCACACCTAAAGTACATGTGAGTATTGCTGAGTCATACAAATGCATGGTGGGAGCAGGGTGAAAGAGCACATTTTTTGAATGTTTGTTGTATTTCTTTTTTTACTTATAAAAAATAATGTGACTTAGCAATGCTAAGCCAGTGGTATGACTCTTAAATTTTGTTACTACTTGAAGTAAAAAGAATCCTTTTGGGAAGGTCACATTTTAATTTTTCATATGTATATATTTAATATTTTTACTTCTACAGATGGGTGCTTGCTTTTCAAAGGTTTTCAATGGCTGTCCATTAAAAATTCATTGTGCAACATCTTGGATAAATCCAGATACAAGAGGTACTATATGATGAGTATTTTACCCATTTTGTCCTCTCCTTGAATTTCAAGAGTGCTTAGATGAGCAGGACTATTCCTCTTAAAACAGACATATATTCATACAAGCAGGAGTCATTCTTTAATTATGCCACTACTGTCTAAAGTTGTGTTGTTTTTAAGATATATTTGATGAGGTTTTTTGCTTTCATTAAAAAGAATAAATTACATATCAAAGATTCTTCTCAGTGTTTTACTCCAAAAGAAGACAATCCTAATCTATTTGTCAGAAGTTTGAGTTTTGGAGGTCATAGCTGAGATTGATTTCTTTATCATTAACTTGATTTTTTTTTCCCTTGAGATCTTTCTGGCCCTACAGGATTCTGCAGCTGTTTTATGTTTGCATAAATTTTAGTGCTTTAATACCTAGCATGATAAAAAGGAAAGTTGGTAATGTTGTACTCACTTTGCCTGCCTTTACACCCTTTGATTATAAGCTGTATAAACATATTAGTGAGCTGGTCAGCAAGAAAACATTGGGATTTTTTTAGAAGCTGGAATTAGGGAAGGGTAAATCCTAAGCAATTGACACCATCTCATGTGAAATGTCTGCCTTGTTTACATGCCTATGTACAATCCAGGGATTTGATTATGTTCAAGAAATGAGGCACCCACAGACTCCTGAGAAAATGTTCCAGTCAATACTGCTGTAGAAATACTCTCAAAGAAGGCAATGGGTATTTCCATAACTTATGGAAATGTCTAAGTAGGATATGCTGAAATTATTCATATGATTGCCTGCTTGTGGTTGAATTGCTTTTTTAAAAAAATTTCAATTATTACTCAAAAATCCCCTGAGCTATCCTAATGACTTAAAACAGCCCCATTCATAAATTAAAGCTTCTGTATCAGGATTAATTTTCCCTGCTTTCAAACACTAACTATTATAGTTTGATTTGTTTCCATATGTGTGTCTTTTTTTGGTAAAGGTGTACATACCTTCCTGAAATCAAGATTTCTACCTCTTTTTGTTTGTGTTTTGTTTGTTTGCAGATCAGTACCTGATTTTTGGAGCAGAAGAAGGTATTTACACACTGAACCTCAATGAACTTCATGAAACATCAATGGAGCAGGTATATTTCTGGTTAAAAAAAAATACATCACTTTTTTTAAACCACTTAGATTAATGTTGTATAATCCTTGTAGAAGTGGTTTTTACTACATTTAAATAGGCTCTGGCTACACTGAGAATTACTTTAAATATTTGCTGTTGAGGATACTTTTCAGTCATGTTTGTGTTCATAGGTTGAGCCATGTTTATATAGGAGATCTTCATCTGTGTTTTGAACTTCATCATAGTGCATTGTTCTGCAGTTAAATGATTAGGTAAATAGTATGAAATTTCTCTGGTGCATTTTGGATGAAAGTTTCTATTTTCCTTAAAACTTCATTACACTACAGAATTTTTGCAACAAACATTGTGTTTCAGCTACAGGGAGGCAAGGAGATCCTTTTTTCACAGGAGTTTGTTCTTGTGGTTTTAAAAGCAGCTTTGCTGATGAGACTCAGCTTGCTGAATTCCACCTAAAACTCTGTCTTTGCAAAGTCTTACAAAAAGTAATTTTTTTAAAGGGTTGCTGGGTAGAGAGAGAATACAAGTTGCAGGCCTTTCTATATTCTCCACATTTTTGTTACTCTCTCAGAGACTTGTTTTCTTTCCTGCCTTCTCCCTACCCTAGGGAGCTGTGTATCTGCCATCAAGATGGAGGAATTTGCAAGGACAGCCTTCACACTGTAAGCTGGAGGCACTGGTGTTTGTTCTTCTCCAGGGTCCAGACATTGTAGAGATGTCTGTTTTGTTGAGAGGGAGGCCTTGCTAGCTTGAGCTGAACTCAATGTAACCCATGATCTTATTGGCGCTTGAGTTGCCTGGTTTAAACTTAGCTCAGGTACTACTCTGTTGCAGCATTGCAGTTGTAACAACTACCCTGAGAAATAGCACTAATGTAATAATTCTTGTAGGCCAGGTAGACCAAGGAAAAGTCTGGGATTTTTTTCTACTTTTAGGGGTTTGTTTTTTAGCTGGCAAGGAAGAAGAGCTATAGTGAAAAACGCATAGTGTGTTGCCTAGTGAACTTTCAGGGAAATGTTTTAATAAGCACTTAGAGACAAGAAATGCTTAATAACACAGCCAGTCATGTGTGGAACAAGAGGTATGACTGACAGGTCAATTAAGCTGACAGTTTGAAGAATTGCTGTTCTTTAATCCTCAGATCCAAACCAAGTGAGTACAATATATTCATGTACCTACAGAAGGTCAATCAAGCTTGCATGTTAAATTTTGATACAAGCAGTTTGGTAGATTTTTGCCAGAGGTGTTTCTTACATTGTGTTTAGGTTATGAGAAGACTTCAGGAATAGAAGTGCATCCTCTATGCTAACCATTTATTGCATCATTATTTATGATAACAGTCAGTGGGCTTTAATAGCATTTCCAAGTTTTGTATTTTATGTCACTGTTTACTCTCACTCTGATACAACTCAGCATAAAAGCAAAAGTAGTGTCCTTAATTATTTTTCTCTGTATTTCATTTCACCAGCAGACAAAGGAGACATTATACATGTTTCCAGGTGTTAGAATAGCTTCAAGGTTAATATTTTAGTCTTTTTTAGGAAGAGTTGTGTTTTGTTTTCTTTTGTGTTTTTTTTTTTAAGAGCAAAACAATTGTTCTCCTAAGTGGTCTGTCTAGCCCCATGGTCTCTTTCCTGAAGTGGCAGTGGGAACTGTCAATGAGCTTGGTCACTGACTCCACTACAGTCATTGAATCAAGGGGTGTTAGAAGATCCCTGCCTATTTTTTTGCCCCCTTTTGGACCTGCTGAACATGAGTTTGTGTCATTTCTTGTTTGTGTTAGTACTTTCCACCTCCATGACATCTTACGCCCATAAGTTCCAGAACTATTTGAGAGGAAGGAAAAAAGTAGTTGTGGTTTGTTTGGGTTTTTTTAAGGGATATCTTGTTGCTTTCACTCACATCTTTTTAGGAATTGCAGGATTTGACAAAAAACAGCTCTACCTTGAACATTTGTTGCACTCATTCATCACTTAAGTGAAATACGTAATCATACAGGTGAAGGCGAAGAATCTCTTTGAAGTGCCAGTTTTAATTGTTTGAAGAGATTTGGACTCACACAAGCTTTGGAATGGCTGTGGTTTGTTAACCATGCTTAGTTTACTGAAGTTTGTTGTTGAGCTTTTCTTATTTGAAGGAGGAAATTCAGTGATTTTTGAATTTTTTGGAAAAGGATTTGATTGATTTTTGTAATGACATCTTGTGGCATATAATATGCCTGAAGGCATGAGTATAAAATGTGCTTATTGTCTACATGTTAATTCATATATTAAATATAGTCTGTGTGTCTAAGATTTATTCTGAACTAATTGTGGAATCCAGGTAAACATTACTTGGCTTAAACTTAATTTTGCTGCAAAAAGCAAGTCAGTATTAGTTTTGTCCTGTCATCTGGGCAGATACTAATTGATAATTGTCTTGTGTGTATCAAATTGAATGCTACTTCTTTGTTTTTCCTTCCATTTATCAGCTATTTCCTCGAAGATGTACCTGGTTATATGTCATGAACAATTGTTTGTTGTCAATATCTGGTAAGTTGCTGTGCTGTCTTTGAGTGGTAGTGCTGGTAAACACTTGGTTTCGTATTTGAAGTGTGGTTTGTTTTCTAATTGCCAGGTAAAGCTTCTCAGCTTTATTCCCATAATCTACCAGGACTCTTTGATTATGCAAGGCAAATGCAAAAGTTACCTGTTGCTATTCCAGCACATAAACTCCCTGACCGAATACTTCCCAGGTAAATACACATCATCGGATATATCAGAATATCTTAACTCTGGCAATTCAGGATATGCTTGTGAAGCTCTGGGAACACCAAGCATTGAGGGCCTTTGTTCTCAGATTGCAGTGAATAACTCGTGTGCATTAATCAGAGGGTTTCGAGTCCTTCATTTACACAGATCAGGATGTGAGTTACTCTTGGTAGAGTAATGGATTTTGGGACACCTCAGCTTCTGGTTATGGAACCTCTTGTTTCTGGGCATAGCTCTTTTCAAATATATTCTAGTGTGGTCAATCCTGCTTGTACTTGATGCTAAACAAAATCTATGGCCATGCTCCTTCTGACTGCTGCAAAAATTAACCATGTCTTGGCCAGAACCAGGACACTGCCAAACCTGCCTTAGTAGTAGTAGCCCGTTCAAATCCCAGCAAAAGAAGGTAGTAACACTAATCTAGTTTGCAGAAAAATCTTTGATTCTTGAAGTACAGAATGAGACACTAGTTCTTTTAATAGAATAGAATTTCTGTTAGGAAATTGTATTACAGAAAATTTGATTCTGTGATACCTTTGCTTCTATTAAAAGCCTATTAACATGTAATTCTTGGGTTCAGTAAAGGCTTCTTGTTCAGTTACCTGCAAACATAATGGTGCAGCATACCCTTCTTCCTAGAGGGTGAATTCTAAGTAACTAAGAGATAATTTGTGCTTTCACTTGTCATCTTCTCTATACCTGCACTATTGTTCTGCTCCTATCTTCCAAATTTGACTTTGGTGAGTGACTTTGGCTTGAGGACTGAATCAGCAGTGGACTAATAACCATAATTACCGTAAGGATCATGCTAGGAAAACCATACTAGATTCTGCCTGGAATGGTACCTCACCTAAGTTGCAGAGGACTCAGAAAATTTCTTGTCCAGTCATGTCACTTCCCAAGAAAAATGCAGCACAACGTGAATGTGAGTGCCAAGCCCGTCATTCAAAGGCAGGAGAGGTTGATTTAGAGAATCTATTTTCCTGTTGTGTCTCTGTTTGTAGGGTGTCAGGGTAGTGTCATTTAGCCAGGCAGAAGGCAGGTGTTTGAAATATGTAGGAGAATGTAATTCTTTTTCCTACCACACCATAAAGTGTATTCTTAAACAAGTTTCTGGATACTATGATGGTGAGTGCTACATGCAAAATGATAAAAGCAGAGGTTTTGGTAGAGAAAAGACAAAGCAAAATTGAAGTAATTTGTGAGGTTTGTAGATTCATTTGCAAAATGTTCTAATCTCAATTTATGACATTTGGTAAGCAGACATTAAGTAGCAAAATGTATGTCTGTGATGAGTCTCCTTTCCAGCTTCTTTCCCTGGAATGTTCACTTCCTTTCAAACCTTCCATGACTTGTTCCAATGAAAATTTGTGATCAGTACTCGTTTTTCATGCTGTTCAGTTCTTTTGCATTATCTTTTGCACTTCTGGACAGTTTAATTTGAAATGTTGCACAACTGTTTTCTCAATTCGTTGCTTGAGTTCAGCATTTGTCTATCAATCTATTTATTCCCATCTTTTCTAAAGCATCAAATTAGTTATTTTTATTGTCAAGAATACTGTGGCTGGTCTCAGTAGGGCCTGTTGTCTTCTAATCCGTGTAGAAACTCTGAGTCCTGTTACCAACAAATAACTTTTTTTGGCATATCAGATAAATTTTCACATTACTGTTTCCATGATTTCACGAGAAATACACAAACTTGTATTTTTTAGGTTTTTGATGTGGCAGATGTTTTTCTGTGACTGTCTAAAAAGAAAATACACTCAATTGTTTTACCTTATCAATGACTTTGTGTTTCTCTTTTGTAGGAAGTTTGCGGTATCTACAAAAATTCCTGACACTAAATGGTGTCAAAAGTGTTGTGTTGGTAAGTAAAGATCTGGAGAATGAATGTGAAATGGTGGCAATATTAAGATTACTGAGTCAGGTTTAGGAGGTGAAGGAAGAAGAGGCTTTTGTCATTATTATGAAGCTGTGCCTTTGCAGACAAGAAGCTCATTCAGGTTAGTCCTTGGGTTTAAGTGGTGAAAACTTTCCCATTTAGCTCTTCATATTTAAAGACAATTTACAAGAAATGCAGAGAAGCAGAATTATGTCAAAATATAAACTAATCCTTAAGAAGAACCTAATCTCCATGGATTAGGGGAATCTTAGAGAAGTTGCCATCAGGATGAAGCCACCTGCATTCCTAGCAGAAGTTTCAGTTTTCAATATTGGGTGATAAAAAGCAAAGGAGTGTTTTTAATTCTTTGAGGACCATGTTGTCTCTGAAGCCTTTCTAATGTGTTTAATAATGTGCCAGCTACCAAAGTCTTGAAGCTGCACATGTGTTAAGACATGTTCTGAAGGGGAGACAGATTAAAAAAGCCCTGAACCACTGTGAGTGTTAGTGAATGCTGCAGGGAACACTCATGAAGAGACAGGGGTTAGAGTATGTAAAAACTGACTTCCTGACTGAAAAATGAATTTGGAAGTCTGTATGTTTCTAGGTTTCTGTTCATAAAACAAGAAACCTTGTGGTGTGCTCCTCTGTGATTCTGAGATTCCTGTCCTGCCAGGCACAGAATTTAACAGGGATGCTGTGGTACTTGACATTATAAGGGGAATCCTCAAATTCAGAGATAGCTCAGCCTCCTAAGCCTGGAGCCCTTCGTGCATGATAGGTGTGAGTGATAATTTGTGAACACAGCGAGGGTGACCATAAGAATCTCACTTTTCATGGCCTGAGCCTCCGTTCCTGCTGGCACATAGGTCTGCTTTTGGCCTCAAGGCAGCAGGAGTGCCACAGGAGGCAGGAAAAGATGAGAACTTCTGGTCTTCTTTCTGCACCTTACAGGTGTTGATGATTGTTTTGTGGTTTCTGCTGCTGAGTTCTGCCTTACTCACGGTCACACCAAGCTTTATTTGCTACACTTTGCAGTCAGTCTGACTGATGCTGAGTGAGAACTTGGATTAATGAAATAAAGCACTGATGTTTAAGGTGCCACGGGATTGCTGATGAGTTTCTGTGGCCATAAGGTAGCGTGAGCGTATTTCACTTCTCTGGATAGTTCTGGATTGTAGAAGCTTGTTATCTCAATTGTTTTGTTTAATGCCTGATGGCCCACAGTCACTTTACTGCACAGTAAATCTGGACTTTTGATGTATTTTTTCAAAGTGCAAAATTACGTTTGTCTTAAAGGAAATGTTGGCAGTACCTAAGGAGTGAAATTTTGTCAGTATTGCAGATTTGAAGTTGTGAAACTTCACAGGGCCTGATTCTGCAATTTTGTTGTTCTCTGCCAGTTTTTAATTGAGTTCTGACAATGGAAGAGCAGCACTTCATGCTCTTCTATTATTCTTCAGTTTCAGCTGGGTTTCCTGATGATCTAGAAGTGTTCATCAGAATTACTGACCTCCTGGATTTCAGACTAAGTGTACTTGACAGTACTTGAAAGGCAGATGAGCTGTTGTTAATTGCCTGCTGGGTAACTGTTGTAGAAAAAGCAATTCTTCAAGAGCTTGCTTATAGTGATTTTGAGATAGCTTAGGCAAACCAACACAGTAGACCCAAGATACTCCAAATGTGTATGCAATCAGCTATTTTTAAATTTATAAAATATTAGAGTGAGGGTGGTGGGTATTTTCCAAAAGTAAATGGACTCTTATGTAGTTGGAAATGATTTGTAATTTGTATGTGCTTATATATGTACACTAATATTCTCTATCCTTTCTTGGCAGTGAGAAATCCCTACACAGGCCATAAGTACCTTTGTGGAGCACTACAGTCTAGCATTGTTTTGTTAGAATGGGTTGAACCAATGCAAAAATTTATGTTAATCAAGGTAAAATTACAGTTACTCTCATGTTGACTTCTAATTGTCTTGTAATGACTTGTTAAAAATGAGTATTAGCTATCTCTTGATTTATTACGCTTAGCTCTTGGTTTCTGTTATATTATATTGAAAATAACTATTTAAACGTGTCATGTATTAACTGACACAAAATACATGTTCATGTTTTTGGGGTGCACTTCAGTTAGAGAACCAAGCCCTTTCCTCCATGAACATTACCCTTCAGTTGCACAGTAGAAAACTGAGGCTGGCAGGCTGAGATATGGGTTAACAATGATCTTGCTCCCATACTAAAGAGAAGATGACCATTTATTCTGTATTTTTTGACACTGAGGTGCCCAGAAATGCTTCTCTCCCCATCTGACATCACCTGAAGAGACAGAGCCAGGGTGAGCTCATGTTTGTAAAAAAGCAGCTGCTATAACTTGATCAGCCTGGAAGAGAAGGCTTAGAGGCTCAGTAGCCAGGGAAAGCAGTGATGAGCACTCTTGTTGTCTGTGGGCAGCTGCAAAGGACTCACATGATAAAAGACATCCTATTTTATTTTAACTGAATTGGCATGAGATACTCCAAGCTTCTTAACTCAGGCCTTTTGTATTTATCAATTTCTGTTATCTGAAGATATCTGTAAACCTAATGTTACAAAGTATGTCATAAAATTTACCATACAGTTTGACTATCTAATAGCAACTGAGACTACATTTGTTTCCCTTCTAATATCTGTTTTTGCTTATTCATCTAGCACATAGATTTTCCTGTACCTTGTCCACTGAGATTGTTTGAAATGCTGGTAGTCCCTGAGCAGGAATTCCCTTTAGTTTGTGTTGGTGTCAGTAGAGGAAGAGACTTCAACCAGGTGGTGAAGTTTGAGACTGTCAACCCAAATTCTACCTCTTCGTGGTTTACAGAAACAGGTTTGTGTGCTGCTGTCATTGCATTCTGAAATGTTCTTTGCTCTTCTGTTACAGCTGAAGCACTAGATGGTAGGCTTCTCTGAGGAAGCAAATGGTTAAATAATTAAGGCTAAGTGATAATTGTAAGTTCTCTACTTAAAGGGATATCTGGTTGAACCTGCTTGCACATGCACTTTTTGTTTGATGTTTCTCTTTGTTGAACTGATTGGATTCCTCGAGATTTTTGGTATAACAGAGGATGAAGTTATGGTTTCTTGCATTTCCATAGATTAAGCAGCACTTTATTACCCCTTGTGCTGTTTTGTGCTCTACCCTGGCACGTGGCTTCTGTTTATTTAATAGGTTATGTTAAAATTGCGTTCTGAGCAATTCCTTTTGACATCTCTGGAAGATGTAGTTTGGCTCTCTTGCAGTGTGCCACTATGGTTAGAAATGGTATTATCAGCCTCCTGCTAAGAGAGCATTCTTTTGGTGTTTATGGAAAGCAAAAAGGATTAGGACCCCTGGCAGCAGGAAGCCAAGTGCCTGCCCATCACCAGTGTGGGCACCATGAGTGTGGCAGCCACATCTGAGCAACAGCAGAAATTCTCTCAAGGAAGTGTGCTGAGAATTACTGTTTTAGAGTTGCAAGATTGCCCCCTGAACCTAGATGCATTAAGTAGTCATAGCTTGCAGGTTCAGAAGCAGTAAATAGCTTTGGTTTTGCCTATCATGGACCCCTTGTTGATTCATGATGAATTTTTACTCTCTGCTGGCATACACGTGTGCACGGGTCCGCATGAGTGGAATTCACTAAGAATAAGCTTCCACCAGGAGGATATCCACTGACCTTCCTTTTACTGAAAAGTGCATCAGATTTTGACAGTTTTAAGCATAGTTACAATACCCAAAGGGAGCAGTAGATGGCCAGTTGACACACTTCACTACTTCAGACAGTGCATTTTATTCTCATGCCTGCCTGTAACTGTGTGACTTTATAGCACAGCCTATAAAAAAAGCACACTGGAGAGAAATGTCCTGGTGTCATTTCTCTCTCAATATTGTTTGCACTGGTGCATAAATACAAGAGTACTAATCCCTTCTCTTTTTTTACATTGTGCCTTCCACACTTTGTTACATTTCCTTGAATTACTCGTGTGTTCTCATGTTGTATCTCTGTTGTTCTTTTCTCCTATTTTTGTAGCTCAAATTTTGATCCTTTTGTTGTATCAGCTTATTCCTGTCCCCTGGTGGTAGGAGAGCAATGATGCAAACAGATTTATTTTTTTTATTTTAACTGGAAGCTGATTTTGTGTTCTAGGTAATGTGTTTTAATTTCTCATGTCTAATGGATTTACTGAGTTTCTCTTTTCTGTGTGAAAGATGCCTACAGAACTTGGCAGTAATGTTGAATTAGTAAGAGTTGCTTTGTATGTAACTTTAATGTTAACAAACAAATGGACCAAAACTACACTTCTCTTTTGAGCTGACATGTCCACTAATCACTTGTGGGTCAAATTCCCATTTGCTGTGATGGAGACTGCTGCAGAAGATAAGAAAATAGCCCTTGTTTTGAGGGTTTGGAGAAGGAAATAAGGCCCTATTTTTGGAGCATCTGGGGATGGAACATCTGCAAATAGCAGCAAGAATTAAGTAATAGTATATAAGTCCCTGCCAGGATTTAATAAAGACAGAAGTGCAGTGAAACAGCATACTGTGGACAGTCACATGTACCTGCCTTTTTGCAACATTCAATTGCACTGAGACTAAATGGAGAACAATGTAAGTGTCAGTTTGCTTTTGTGACATGACTCAGAAAAATCTGAATTAAATCCATACTTTATTATCATTGCTTCAGTTTTCCTGTCACAGGCAGCATGTTGGATAAGTGGACATGTATCTCTAAGAGAAGAGTAATGTCACTGGTAAGATGATGATTTTAAGTAGATAAAACACACTAACCCGTCAAAATGTCTCAACCTCTAGAATTTCCATTTCACATTCCATGCTAATTTATGTTCTGAACTAACACTGTCATTTTTTTATAGACACTACAGAGACGAGTGTTGTTCATGTGACACAGCTGGAGAGAGACACCATTTTGGTGTGTTTGGATTGTAAGTTTAATATCAACTAAATATATATGTGTGCATATGCATGCATACTGTCTGTCTTCCAATTAGGTTCTGTATTGAAGGTAATCCTTGGCTAACATACCCTTATTTTATTGTCTAGGCTGCATAAAAATAGTGAATCTGCAAGGCAGGTTAAAATCCAGCCGCAAACTGTCCTCGGAGCTCACGTTTGACTTTCAGATTGAATCAATAGGTAAGATGGGTTTCATTATTAGTCTTGAATATCCCTGTAGGTCAGAGAGTTGGGCAGTCATCTGGATTAAATTTAACAGGAGCAAGTGGTGGATTCTGCATCTGGGAGATAGTCCCAGTTATGCATACAAATTGGGGGGATGAGAGGCTGGAGAGCAGCTCTTCAGAGAGAGATCTGGGGATTGAGATTGACAGCAAGCTGAAGGTGAGTCAGCAGTGTGCACTGTCAGCTAAAAAGTCATGAGCAGCAGTAAGGATATGGAAATTACATGAAGTTGCATATGGGAAAATTCAGGTTGGATATTAGGAAAATATATTTCTCTCAGAGGGTGTTTAATTACTAGACTGAGCTCCCCAGAGAAATGGTCACAGGACCAAGTCTGTCAGTGCAGTAATCCTTATAGATCCCTTCCAGCTTGAGATCTTCTGTGGTTAACTTGTCCAATGTTACAGTAAAGAATTAGGTATGCTACTTGTCTAGTCTGGCATTTGGAACAATACCTCACTCATTTCACTTCATGTGAGAAGACTCAGTGAAAGGTTCAGCATGTGTTTTCCTAGGAGCAATTGTAATGGAGTAATAATCCTGGAGTCTTTTTAGATTAATCTGAATGTCTTGGGAGTATGATGAAGACTTGTAGCCTCTAAAGGAATTCCTTAACACAACCTACATAAACTCTCTGAATCACCCATGCCTAACTCATTTTGCATGTGTATTTTTGCTGTCCATTTTTATAAAGCAGCTCAAAATCTAAATTATATGATACGTCACAAGTTGCATACATTTTGTTTCCTCGTGTAGAATTTGAATGAATTAAATTTGTGAAACAGAAAGAATAGATTATTTTGGCAATTTTCCAGTAGTTACATACCTGGATTGCACCACCCACTGTTGAAAGAGGGTTAGGAAGGATGTGTGTACACATAAAGGGTAGCACCAGAAGAGGAACAGTGGGTTCTAAAATCGTCAGGAGTTGCAGGGAGTGGATTTCTGAGGAGAAGCTTTAAAGTTTCAGGCCCTCCAAAAATAACCTCCCACAGAGAAGAGGACAAGAAAACATTGCCACTGAAAATATTACTTTTATGGCTCTTGATGGTTGGGAATGGTGGGAAGGAAGGATTCAATGTACTTGAAGCTTCTGGGACCTGTGCATGTACTGTAGCCCTCACCCTGCTTGTCACAAATGAACTTCCAGTGGCTCTGTCCTGGCAATGTCTCCAAAACCACTCCTGGAACTTTTCTATTAAAATTCCATATATATTGTCTGCAAGTATTAAAGGGATTTCCTGTTCAAAGAAAATGACACATTTAGGACTAGACATTTAGAACATTTTCTGGTTAGGTGGAAATGCTTTTTAAGCCCTGCTCATTAAACAATAAATGTTTAAATGCAGCTACTTTTGAGGCAGGTTCAGTGATTCCTGGGAGACTATCCACAGTCTGAGTGGGTGGATGTCATACAATGGAACGTACATGTATGGATTTCAAAACTATACTCTTGTACTTTTGGCCTTAAAAACAAGAGTTGGGTTTATGCCTCAAAAGTGATTCCAGTGTTCTTTCTTCCCAGTCTGTCTACAAGACAGCGTGTTAGCATTCTGGAAACACGGCATGCAAGGAAGGAGTTTTAGATCAAATGAGGTAAGTACTACATTTTGCTTCAAATTCTGGCTTCTAATGTAAGCCGCATGGGGGAGAAATTCACGGTGCTGTTGTTTGAAAAAGAATGAAACATTTCAGTAACTCCCTAGGTAAGACCTAGAAGCTGGAGTCTCATTCTAAGCATGTTTCATAAGCTATGAAGCATTGGTGGAGCTGTACAAGAACGCCCTCACATCTAACAAGCAAAGCAGAAAGAAAAGACTGGGCCAGGATGCCATAGAAAATATCCAAGCCTAATTCTTGGTAATTTGAATCTTCACCTTAAATTGCTTTAAAGACCACTGTCAGTTCCTTAGCCTCTCACATATGGATGCAAAAATTTGGGCTTTGCCGGTGGTTCCACTGCTAAAGTTTAGCCTTTTGTCACAGTGTCAAATGAGTTTTCTGATTTTTTTTTTGTCTCTTCCATGTTCTCTTGGCTTAAAAAATACCTTGAAGAATTGCCCAGCTTTCACAAAAAATACTTTTCCATCTTCAGTAGAAACATACCAGATTGACCTAAACATGGTTTGTTTGGTTTTTTTCCTTGTAGTCCCTTTTTTAGCTTGTTTGATGTGATTATTTTAGATGGAGTTAAACCATTATAACTACCTTCTCAAACAGTTTTTTTCCCTTACTGCACACTTTGTGTACCTCTTAGTGAAAATGCTGTACTTTGTAGGAATTTAAGGAGCCTTTTAATTTGGTTATTAATGAATGATTACAAACTTAAGTGTTTCACTGGTTGAAAAATTGAGCTCATTATGACTAATTGTATTTTAAGGTACACATACAGTCACACTATGCCAAGCTTAGATATCCCATATTGTTCCACCACTACAGTGACTTGCACAAAGCCTCAGCTGACCCAGTCTGTGCTAACAGTGAGCCTGTTCTCTGTGAACCAAAGGCTGGAGTCAGGCTGCTTCTTATTTCCAAGGTGCAAATGTTTATTGTGGCATTTGTGCATTGCTCTGCCCATTGGTACTCAGTGGCTCTGCTCCAGCTGGCAGAGGCCATGTCCCAGGGTGCTGTAGCTCAAATGGATGCATTTTGTTGTTTATATAAAGCATCAGGGCAGGGACACTGGCTTGCTTTGCTGCTGTCACGCCAAAGCCAGAACCTAAATGAAGAACTGAAAGCAGAACTGGGCTGTTGACATAAAGCAAGCTTACCCAAAACTTTTTCTCTGTAGAACACGTCTAGGGTAAGCTTTTGGGTCTTTTTAAATTGCTTATCTCTCCCATTAGCTGCAGGTGTTAAAAGAAATAAACCTATTTTCTGCTGTAATATGAAAGACCTTCAGTGCTAGGCTCAGGTCTTGACCATATTTGTTACTTTTGGGGAATTTTACACTACATAATAGGTATGAAGTTGTTGCATGGGACAAGAAGCTGACTGACTTTTTTACTTTGAAGACATCATTAGTTCAGATTCCCTATTCTGATACTGTTGGCCTAATTGGGGATGACTTGAGCTGCTTGCAAAGTTATTTCCTTCCACAACTGTGACCTTCCACAGTGGTTTGATCAAGTATGAAAAATGAAAGAGGGAACTGTGAATTCTGACACAAGAAGCTCAAAATTTGGGAAAAGATTGTACAGCCTTAGCCTCACAGAAAGCAGAAATTAATTTTCTTAGAAAAGTGAAGGATTTCATTGCTTAGAATAAAATTCTCTTGCAAGTTCTCTGCACCAGAAGTGAATTCACTAAGTCAGCTAACATTACTAGATCTCCTAGGGAAGGAGATGAGAATGTTTACTTTCCCCAAGAGTGTGAATTTCAGTTGTGTAGAAGAGGAGCCTTGTAAATAGTGCTGCCTGTTCACAAAGTGACTACCCTTTGTAGTATGCTCTGGGCTTTGGTTGGCTTTATTGATGAACATGGTGGTTTTCTGGGTGCTTTGATATTCATATGATCATAAAGATGTATCACACAAGTACAATTCACCAGCAGGACACACAGGCCTGTTGCACTTGTCTGAAATGTCAAAAGATTAAGTTTTCTTTTTGCAATGGACATAAGTACCATGGATTAGATTAGATTGTTTCTCTGCTAAGGTTTTCAGAATATGAACTTAGTGCATTCTTACTATAATTCAGCATTTCAACAAAATGTGTTTTATGTGTGATTTGCATGACCCATTTTTGGATATCCACTCTAGAGTGATGCTGATTGCACCCTGTCTCTTTCAGCCATGGCTGCAGAGAGAATTGCACTGGTAGCTCAAGTACCAAGCTGAGCTCTGCTGTTGTGCTTGCAGTTGCTACCAGGGGAATTCATGTAATGTGGAAGGAATTACAGAAAACTTTTATATCTTAGTTAAAAGTGACAGTTGCATTAAAATCTCTATTGGATTTTAATTGGCAGTCAGTTCTTTTCTCTTGACTGTTAAAAACAAAATTAAAACACTTGTGCTCTTAACATGTAAATATTTATTTTTATTGTCTAGATCACACAAGAAATTTCTGATAATACAAGGATATTCAGGCTTCTGGGATCTGACAGGTAAGATGAGAAATAAACAGGACACACTAAAATAAAAGAATAGTGTGCATTCTCCTACCTTGTAAAATTTCTTTTTGCATGTTTCTTGTGAATTCTTTTTTAGGCATCTTAGACATTCCTTTGTGTACATGTCTACCTTCCAGTCCTTTGCTTTTACTTTTCTCTTTCTTAAATAAAAAAAAAAATCTTCTAAAAGTGTTTGTGGGCTTCCAGAAGTACTAAACCATGCAAGAAGCTCTTACTTGGCTGCAGTCACAATCTCCAGGAGTGTTTTCCTTTTTGTATTGTAATTCTTTTGTTTAACTGGGTGAAATCTTTACTTTCAGATGTTCTGCTGCAGTAGCTCATCAAGATCTGCTTCTGGAGATAAATGCAAAAAATACTTTAAAAATTTAAATGTCTCACTTTCACCCCCCAGAAAGAAAATCCCCTACTTGTTCTCCCAACATGACAGTTCAGGTCTTGTAAGAGCTCTTGATAGCTCCCAGTGTAGCTGTTCTTTGGCATCTACTTTTGGGATAGTAACACCCAGTCTGTGTGACTGTTCTGGGAGTGTCACTGACTTCCTCAACTTTCTCTGCCCTGGTGTTGAACTTTGTACTTCTGTAAGAGCCACAGAAGCAGCAGCTGTTTTGTCTTTGGCAGAATGCATGCTGATGTGACATTTTCACCAGCAATGAATTCACAAGAACTGCAAATATAGGATTTAACTTTTCTTTGAAGAATTACCTCTGTCTTACTCTGCTTGCAGTAAACTCATGTGGCATCTTAGAATGACATTGCAAAAAATTGCCTTGTAAAAATGTCCTCTTCCCCAAATATGGTCCCATCTATTTCTGGCTTTCTCTGATAGTTTCTCAAGTCTAAGAGAATGTTCAAAGACTGCACTGCAGTGAACTTAATTGAAATTTCTTCATATACCCTTTTCCACGCAGCTCTGTCCTGTTTTGTGCTTGAGCTGTGAAGCCTTTTCTCAGTAACACAAGTCCTTTCCTAGGCAGTTCATAGGAACTGGTGTTTTGAGAAGCAAAAAACCTGATGTCAGTCTAATGAAAGCTTGTGTGTTGCTTTCTCCTCATGAGCAGGGAATTGCCTCTTGGCATGAAGTGTCGTTCCCTTTGTGGAGCACATTGAGTAGAGGTCAGGTTTTCTGAGCCATAGCTTTGCAGCAAGCAAACTTTGCTATCTGAATGCACAAGATTTAGATTAGAGTTTCCCACAATCTGCCTTCACTTCAGGATGCTTGTGTAGAAGTCAGTCATGAACATCATGGTCTGTTGAGCAGTTTTAGCACTTCTTGCCTGATGAAAAAACTTTAAATAGTTTGTGAAATGAAACTGTGAC
The DNA here is from genome assembly GCA_013397245.1 of Thryothorus ludovicianus. Classification (NCBI taxonomy): domain Eukaryota; kingdom Metazoa; phylum Chordata; class Aves; order Passeriformes; family Certhiidae; genus Thryothorus; species Thryothorus ludovicianus. The sequence continues at coordinate 25,929 of VZTB01003818.1, forward strand.
AGCCTATTTCTCTTCTTTGAAGAGAAAAGTCTGATCTAGGACATCCCTTATGATCTTTGCAGTTGCAGGCCCATATAACCTACTCTCTTGTCTCCAATGCTGGCCAAAAGTGGGTGGCAAGAAAAAGTAAGAGAAGACTCTTCACACAGCAGTCCTTTCCTTGAGTATTCTCTTTGCTTGCAAATTTTTGTCTCTGGGATTTCAGAGCTGGAGGAAGTTTCTCTGGATTAGGTTATATGGGCTCAGAGATTACCTAGAAATGCTCACAGAAGAATCAGCTTTGTTCATCTGTCCTTCCTGTGGCAAGGGGCAGAGTAACAGCTCTGAGAACTGGAGCCTGATGGATGGGTTGGCTTTCAAAGCTCCAGGACAGCACAAGCCCAGTAGGGGAGCAATGGACCCCTTTCAGAATCCCTCACTGAAAGGATGGGAAGCAACAGGGATACACTGCAGCAAGGGAGTTTGCAGCTGGATAAAAGGTGATGGTGAGGAGGGTTCAACACTGCAGCAGGAGCCCAGAGAGGCTGTGGGAGATCCCTGGAGACCTTGTCTGGACAATACCATGAACTTGCTTTAAGGTTGGCATTGGTTTGAGGGGCTTTTGGGCTAAAGGCATCCAGGAAAGAGAAATGACAACCAGTCAGATGGATCCTAGAGAAAGAATATTTAACTATACACAGGGTTGTTTTTAAATGAAGGGATCACTTGACATTGTGGCTTCTTAAATTTCCATTTTAGGGTCGTGGTGCTGGAGAGCAGGCCGACAGACAACCCAACAGCCAACAGCAATTTGTATATCCTGGCAGGACATGAGAACAGTTACTGAGGATAGCACGTGGCAGGCAGCTCACTGTGAGGAGAACACTCCTGCTGCAGCAGCACTCATGACTGGCTGGAATTGCACAAAAGCTGCAGTAACCTCACTTCAGTTACTTTATAATTTATTGTGGCATGAGAGGAAAATGAGAATTGTTTGTGGTATGGACACAAAAGCATTATAATACCACGGAAGTGCTTAATTTACTGTTATGTAATCTTTGTACATATGCAGTATTTTTCAGTGAAACTTCTTGCTGAAGCCCTACACTGACTTTCTGTAGATAGAGGTCCTCCTGTTAAGTACAAGTGTCTTACCTGTACAGATGTAAAAGTCACTGAGGATGCAAAAATTAAATCGGGGTACTATTATAAGGACGTCTCATGTGTTTATTATAAAGTGGGATTCTAGCAACAAATATAGTACATTTAGCAACACTATTGTATTTTATTATATGTAATTTACTAATACAAATAAATATTAACTTTCAGAAATTGTAACCAAGGCTGTAATCAGATTACAATCTTGTTTTAATTTCAGTACAACACACTGGTGTTCATGTTTGCACAATGTATTTGAGATGTGATGTATTTAAGTCACAAAAGTAAGCTGTGACTTTGTGGATATGACTTGGGCTTCAAATTCCTTTTTTTTGTTTATTTGAGTAGATTCCTTTGTGAAACAAACCAGTTAAACACCTGTATTTTTATATTTTATTGAAACTTTCCTTATGATTACTTCTCCATGCTTGAAAACAATACTTTATGGATGGGTGTCAGTCCCAGACTAGTGGTACCTGGCTGTAATTCTGCAATAGGTGTTTGAATATTTAGTGTATACTATGATAAAAAGTAGTTATTACTGTTTGTCTTACTAAATAGTTTCATATCATGATGAAAAGGAGCAACATTCCACACTGTGGAAATGGCTCAGAGATGTTGCCATTTTGACTTTTTTTTTTTTTTTGGCCTTATAACCATTTTCACACTTTTCTTGATTTTAGGATGTTAACACATGGCCAAAATTTAGTTACTACCTCATTGAAACAATACAATGGTTACTACACATCACGGGAACTTAGTTTTGATCAGAAGTATTTTTGATTGCTATTTTCCAATGGAGTGTGTAAATGCCAAGTTTTAAGCAAAATGCACACATTTTACTCCTTTTTTTTGTATATGTTCTTTATATTTTATTGTGATAATATACACTAAAACCAAACTAAATTAAAAGTGATTTATGGCCTGCGTTATTGTTGTGATGGGTAATGCTTTGAAATATGTTCCCTAATGTATATAATGTAAAATAAATTTTTTTAACATGTTGTTGTACAATTAGATTATCACCTGCACTGATTTTCCACGTAAGACTAAAATGGAACATACTGAGTTTTCAATTCTGCTATTAAATGGTTGTGCCAAACACAGAAGCTGGGCGTCTCTGAATGTATGAACAGAGGTTGCTGGAGCTCACTCAGTTTGGGTTGGCATCAATACCCTTTAGGCAGTGGATATGTGGATTTGAGCTAAGTCTTTCCAAATTCCACCTCGTGTGGTTTTTCCCCTCTATTTCCTGCTTTTCCACCTCTGTTGATTGCAAAACCAATCTGTTCTTTTTTTTTTTTAGCAGGTTTATTTTTCTGCCTGTGGGCCTCAAGCTCACTGCTTCCACCAGCCCCATCCTGGCTGTTCCTCATCCTGAGCCTTGGCTTACCCTGTGGGGGGAGATGGTGGCACAAGCCCCACTGCTGGCCAGCTGAATTCTAAGAAGAGCTGAGAAGTTGTGTTTCACAGCACCCTTGTGAAATCCCCAAGGGGGATTTCCATCCTGCCTCCTGTGGATTGTTCCTCACTTGCACTTGCTGAAAGTCGCTCAGATTTAACACAGTGCGCTACAGCAGACGTGCTGTGATGAACCTCCTTGGGAGGCTCTGCAGCAGCTGGGGACAAGTTTCTCAGGCCATTGCTGAATTATAGGCACCAGAGGCTAAGGGCAATTGGTTTTTATTCTGCTTGGGCATTTTTGGTACAAGTGTGCATGCAGGGATGCAGCTGGAAGGGCTAGAAATAAAGAGGACAGGGTAATGCCATGTGGGAAGAAGGGAGCATTGTGCTAGGGCAGGCATGTTTCCAGCCAGATGGTATAATCAAGACAGCTTTGCTTTTCCTGTGCTGCTCTCCAGCCTTGAAGATAAGAAGGGAAGGGTTCCTGCTTTTTAGAAGAATTGTCCTGTTGCTGGGTTTGGGGTTTGTGCCACAAACTGCCTTTCCCTCATCTTGAGCTGCTTGCCTACTGTGCTGACAGCTGAGCCCAGGAGCCTGGGTGTCTGATAAATCAAAAGGTCTCCTTTGCTAGATTTGAGATTGCCTTGAACTAAAGTTCGCTGGGCCATACCTGGTAGGAGCTTATGCCTGGGATCCTGGTGTAGGATTGGGATCAGTGTGTGGCTAGCTGATAGGAGCCCAGTCCGAGCCAGGAAACCCCATCATCACAGGTGCCATGAGATTACAGCAAGGTCCCTGCCATGGATGATGGACATGGCTCCTCCAACAACCTCTGTGCTCCCCCTTTCCTCCTCCTAATCCCTTCCTGCTAGCTCCTAGCAATTGGCCTGAGCTGCTGGCAGGCAGGAGGGCTGATGTGACCACAGGATCAGGCACGCAGCAGCCTGGCAGCCAAATCTGATCAGTGCAAGGGCTGAGCTTGGGCCTCAGCCCAAACTGAGCCTTCTAACAGCAAACAAATAAAGCAGTGGCATTGTCTGTGTCATGGAAGTGCTCCTGGTAGCTGGGATCACAGGGGAATGAACATTGCTTTTATCTTTTTCTTGCCCATCTCTCCATGCAGTGCTGCCTGCCTGTGTCAGAAACTGGGTCTAGTGACATAAAAAAGAGTGGCTTCAGATTCAAATTCTGCATCCCACAGCCCTTAGCTGAAAGAAAGGGCTGTGCAAGGTGAAGCACGGTGCTGGCTGTCTGTAGCTTTGCCATGGGGAGCTTGCAGTGGCAATGCTGGTGGGGTTGGATGTGTCCCCCAGGCAGGAGACATTTCTTACACCCCACAGGTTTGACTTTGGCAACATCCCTGCTGGGTTTTGAAGGACTGCATGGGAAAAAAGCTGGTAAAAATAGGGAGTGTGCCCACATCTCTTGCTTCCCTCCAAGGAAACACACCTAAAATATAGGAAAGCCTGTGTCATCTATGAGTGGTGTAGAAGAGGCTGTGGAAATTTGGGGAGGGAGACACCAGTTCCTTTAGGATGTGTGGAGACATCTCATCAGATCCCATGGACCTATGCACCTTCAGGTGCTTTAGGCAGCCTTGAATCCCATCTCCAGCAGGTGATTCTTGAGTCTCCCAGGCCCTGCCTTTCCCCTCTGCAACTCGGGCAGTGTGGCTGGAGCACTTCCTGGTGGAGAAAAGGGCAAAACAGCCACTGAGCGCCTCTGCCATCTCTCGGGTAATCAGGGCTCCCCTTCCAGAGAGGATCCTCATTTTTCCCCGTGTTCCTTTTATCATACCTGGAGAAGCTTTCTTTGTTGTCCTTGATATCCCTGGCCAAGTTTAATTCTCTTATAGGGCTTTATCTCTTCTAACCTGATCCCTGGCTGCTTGGGCAATCCCCTCTGTATTCCTGCCAAGCTACAGCTCCTGCTTCCACCCTCCATAGGCCACCTTTTAGTGTCTGAGCTTGTCCAGGAATTCCTTGTCCATCCACACAAGGCTTCCTGGAATTTTTGCCCCACTTATTGTCTCAGCTGAATCCATCCCCATGTGTCCCAGCAGCCCCATCCGCGTGTCCCAGACCGATACATCCCCGTGTGTCCCAGATCCATCTCCGGGTGTCCCATATCCATTCCCGTGTATCCCAGCCCGATCCGTTCCCGGGTGTCCCACATCGGTCTATCCCCCTGTATATCCCAGCCCGATCCGTTCCCGGGTGTCCCACATTCATCCCTGTGTATCCCAGCCCGATCCGTTCCCGGGTGTCCCACATCGGTCTATCCCCCTGTATATCCCAGCCCGATCCGTTCCCGGGTGTCCCACATTCATCCCTGTGTATCCCAGCCCGATCCGTTCCCGGGTG
>VZTB01003818.1:31875-85707 GCA_013397245.1 Thryothorus ludovicianus
TGGGCGCCGGACGGGCCGCGGGGCCGCCCGGGGCTCCCCGCGCTCCGGAAGCGGCTCCGGGGCTGCCCGGGGTCGGTCGGCGCCGTCCCGCAGCGCAGGAGGGGCCCGGCAGCAGCGCTGGGGCGATGCTCTGACAGACGGAGCCGTGTCGAGAGAAACCAACCGGTGTGAGGGACGCGCGAGTCCCGTCCGCCCTCGGCCCGCAGGGACGCAAGGGATGCTGCTGCGGGTGTCTGCTGGTCTTCCTCGGTGACACCGCTGGGAATAGGGGGGGATTGTTATGAGCAGCTCCCGAGAGGGTTTTGGTTAATTAGTGTTCGTGTCTAATGGCTTTTAGTTAACCTTCTCTTAGTTTAAATACCTTTTTGCTGAGAAGGCTTAATCAGGACAAACTAGCAGGTCTCGCTCCCTCAGGATGGTGAGGCTTGTGCTTGTGGCGTGAAAAGAATTTATTCGGAAGAGAGGAAAAAGTGGTGAGGGCTCCTCTTCCACTTTTTCAACCTGAACACAGAAAATAGAAGGCTTAAGAAACAAGTTTTCTGACGCTGTTACTTGAACTGGCTTCAGATTGCAGAACTTCACAAGGTTTAGGTCGTGCACAGCAACAGTTTCTGAGTTACAGCCATTAACTGCAACTTTTATCTGAAAGGCTCCTTCCTTGGGGTGGTTGAGCGGTCTCAGGTGCTGCAGTTGTACACATACAGTATTTCTTCCTAATTTCCTCTTGCAATGTGTTGCCTCTTCTCTGGGCGTGCTCTTTGAGGTCTCCGGCACTGCGTGGCTTTGTCGAGTTCTTGGAAGTCTTTTTTGCTTGTCTCATCTCTAGCACGTGCTGTTAATGTCTTATCCCTGGATAGTTGCTACTTTGAAACTTCACACGGCTCACTTGTGGTGCTTGTGAGCGCTTGGACACCCATCCAGCTGAAGTCTGCTTGGAAAGTGCAGCTGCCCAAGATCCCAGCCACAGAGAGCGTGTTCCTTTGGAGGATGGTTTATTCCATGGTGGGGCAAATGTTTATCAGGCTTGAAAGGAGTCTCAGTGCTGATGACTGGAGTACGTGGAGTGAGGATTCAAAGTGATCAGGTGTTAAAACATTGAAATGACTTGGGACGTCTGAAGTGCCAGGTTTCTTCCCAGTGGACAAGCCATTTGTGAAGTCTGCATTAAAGATGCTTCCTGAAGGAGTTGGATGAATTCTGCAGTGGGAAAGGGAATTCTGGAATCTGAGGTCAGCGAAGAAGGCCAACAGGGACAAGCTACCAAGGATGACGAGCTGGTCCTGCAAGGTATAGTTGTCTTGGTTTTGTTGTCCTTTGCTCTATTTCTCTTTGTGGGTAGAGGGGTGGGTTCTGAAGGCTTCACACTGAAACTTGTAACTGTCTGGCAGGTGTTGGCTCTTTTGACCTCAGCTTTTCATGAGATCACCACCTGCTTCTTACCTTCTCTTGGGCTGTTTTTGCAAAGATGGAGATAAAGAACCTGTCCACGTTGTCACCAGCTTTACTGGAGAGCCAAATACTTGAGCTACAGGGGAACTAAATGACAGACAAAAAACTTTAAATTATTATCTTATTGGCTTCTTCATTAATGGAGAAACCATGTAGTGTGTTTTCCCAACGTGATAGAGGCACAGATGGTTTTGGGTAGGATGTTTTGCCCTGATGAAGGCCCCTAAAGTAGTGAACCTGTCACAGGTGGCAGGTAAACCCACAAATGTGCTTTGAGAGGTTCAGTTGTCTGTTGTGGTTCACAAGGCAGGTGCAGCACTGTAGTCAGTGACCCCTTGGGTGGCTCACCAAAGACCTGAGCTGCACCTACAGGCTGGCACGTGGGACTGGTAAAGTGGAGAAGGTGGCAGCATTTCCCGGTGGGGTCAAAGGACAGGACTGTCCTGGAGGGAAACTGGTGCCTTGTGACTTTGCTGAATTGCCAGAGCATTGCTGTCTCAATAGCAGTCAGATTTTTGGGAGCTCGCGTGTGTCCCATTGGTGCCAGAGGGGAACATTTCCTTCACTTCTCCCTTAGCTGACCAGATGCTGCCACTCATTCACAGGTAGTGATAGCAGCTGAACTCCACCTGAAACCAGGTGGTTGTAGAGGCAGAATTGTGATGATTTCCCGCACAGCTGGAAATTAGATGGAATAGTTTGTGGAGATCTGTGTTGAATTGATAGGTCCATTGAAGAGAGTGGCATTGAAGTTAATGTTGTAAGAGCTCATATACCAGGATGGAGTGTTTGCAGCTCTCAGGGAAAGCTGCCACACGTGGACTGAATCATTAAAATGCCATTGCCCTTTTGTAACTGTGAGTTGGCTTCTAATGCAGAGCTCAAACTACAGCCTCGGGATTGCTTTCTTAAAAAAATGGGTGCTGTTGAGTCATTGCAAATAGCTTTCTTTTTCCCAGTGGATTATTTTGATTCTATTTTTTATCAAGCAGCAAACCCAAGAATATAGAGTAAGAATAAATCTCTTCCTGCATGAGCAATTTTTAGGAGACCATACCTTACGTTTCATTAGACGTTAACCTTGGCAGTGGAGCTGTATTTGCTTTGAACAGCTGCATATGCAAAGAGCAGCTCTTGTACCATTGAGCTCATAATGTAATCCCTTTTCTTCTGATTCTTCTTCAGATGCTGTCAAGATAGACTGCAGTGCACTCAATTAGGAAGAAAATGATGTCAACTGAGATTCTTCTCTGCCTGGTCACAGTTATTTTGAAGCTGCAAAAGAGGAGTGTTGCAGGGATCTTTGCTGGTCAAAGGCAGTAAAATATGGTGATGAGGTACAAGAAATGGAAGGAAGAAAGAATAACAGCAGGTGTCTGAAATTATAGTTGCAAAGATGGACAGAAGGTGAGATGCTGGGAGATGCAGAAGATGAAGGATTCAAGACATTTGAAACACTTGGAGACAGACAAACACAGCTTTTAATGCACCTTGGAAAACAGACTCAGGAGTGACACCTGCCATGTGATCCCTCTTCCAGCACGGATGTTCCTCTGCTAGTGAATTTGCACACTTTATTCTGCTCATAACCTTTTGGATGGTTTTTCTTGAACATTATTCCTTATGGCTTCATCTCATTGGTATAACTTGTTCTTGGAGTCAGAATTTCTCTGCTCATGTACCGTGCACTTGTTCCCTGATCCGTTTTTGCAGTAGGAAGCATGTCACCCTTCCTGATGGATACCTTAAGCCATTTGATGATGGACAAAAACAGAAGAATGTTCTGCTCTTTGCATACCTCAAGTTGTTTTGAATCAGTTGAGCAATTAACCAGGGGTACTGCTGGAATTTGTTGTGGCCAAAGTGATTGGACTGGTGTGGCTTGGCAGCTGAAGGGATTTGTTTCCTCAGTTAAGGAAACTGTTCCAGACAGCGTGCTTCCAGGTACTCCGTGTGTCATCTGATCAATTGTCTGGACCTTTCATGGGGCAAAAGACATGGGAAAAGCTGCTTCAGTCACTGCAGAGTTCTCAAGAAGCTGTTGCTGACAAAGATATTTTTACCTGATTTTTAATTTCCTGTCTCATCAAATCAGTGACAAACCAGTTGCCACTTGCTACTCAGAATGGCACTTCTTACTCTTAGCATTGCTTCACACAAGATGTAGAGCTTTCTTAATTTCTCATCACTTTGGCTTCTCTATTTTTCTGATGGCTGTGGAGGATAAAACTAAGAACCTCCTGTGGTTCAAGTCTTTATTTCATGATTTTTTTCACCTGCTCAGTGGAGCAGTGTAATACTGCTGCCCTTCTGAGACATCAGAAGAAACATTAGCAAAAGTCCAAGTCCTGCTTCCTAGATGAATTGTTGCTGAAGAGTGAATCCAAGACATTTGTATTTGATTTAATTTACTGTATTTTTAATTGATCACTGTAACAAAACATGGTCAGGTTACCAAATATCAGCAGAGATGTACAAGAATAGAAGAAAAAGCTTTTTGAGGAGTGCTGACTCTATAAGGACACTCATCCATGCAGGGTGTACATAAAGTACTTTGTCCTGGAGTGTTTAGTGATAAGCTTGTCTGTGATTTTTTTAGTTATTGAGGGAAAATAAAGGATGTGTTGGATAAAAATTAGAGTTACAGCATTAGTGAAGACTTTCAAAGGTGCTGAACTGAAGAAAATTCTTGCCAGAATAATCTCTTTTGTTACCACATTCTTTTCTGCAATGGATTGTTTCTGTTAATAATCCATTTCCCAAAGGTTTATAAAAGTTTAGAAAACTATTTAGAGTTGGTAAAGTTTTATCTTCTCTGATAATGCTTTGGAGGGTGGCTTGACATGTTGTCTCATTACAGAACTCTTTCCATGGTCAGCGTGATGTGATAAATGTAATGCTTTTTTCCCTTTAGACTCTTTTCTTCAAGCTCTTCAGCTGCCACCAGAGCAGGCTGGCAGCACAGCCCATGTTCAGCAGTGAAGTACAGTCATTCTTCAGCAGGAGTTGTTTTTTGGTTCATAATGTGACTTCTTGCCAGAATCCCAGTACAGGGGTAGTCTTGCCCAGCTATGAAAAAATTATCTGTCACCCACAGTTGGTGCTTCATTTGTATTTCAGTTTATGTTGCTTTAGAATTATTTCTTTTAGAATTCCTTTAGAATTGTTTCCTTTTTTATGCCATTTTCTGAAACTGCTGGAGCTTCTGCTGCTCCTGATGGGCTCAGGTTGGTTATTGTTCTCTGAAGCTGCAGGAATTGTCTGGTGTGTTGATTGTTAATAATCTGGAAGCATAAAGCTGGCGTTTGTGTCACGTGAATTTGCTTTAAGAAGTCTCTGGAGCCAGGTTTTTTCATCCTGAATTGAAATTTTTCAGCTTACCAGCAACCTGTTTGGCTTTTTCTCAGGGCCACTGAGGAAGAGGTAACTGAAAACTGTTGCTGCAGATGTATCACTCAGATTGTTAAATTCACTGTGTCTTCCTTTCTTACCTATTATCAAACACTTCTTTCTAACACAGAGCAAGCTCTTGAGTGTCACTCTAGACTGGAGTCTGGGTCATCTTTTGAGCAGCCTAGGAGTTGTTGTGTTGGACCTGTTGGAGACCAAGCCTCTGAAGCTGTTTGATCTACAATCCTTCAAATGAAATGTTTCTCAGGATTTGGTTTAAAGTTCCTACTGCTTCCCATGAGGCTTGTGGGAATGTTTATATTCTTATTTATTGTGGAGGGTTTGAAGGAAAATGGTTTGAGAAGACTTTATATAAAAGAAGCTGCTATGGGTTACTAAGTAAAGATCAATTACATTTGTATTATACATTAATCACTTCCTTTGTTGTTCGTTTCATTGACTTTTTCTGCCAGTTTAGATTTATGGCTGCCTAATTTTTGAGTCTTGCTCTTCCTGATTGAAATCCTTTGCTTTTGTGGATTTTAAGGGAAAAGGACAAAAAAGGCAGGGGAAAAAAAAGCCAAGTGTTCATATTGTAGGATTTTCTTTAAGTGTTATAATTGATTTTTTTTTTTAAGCAGGCGCTGTTTGTCTCCGCTCATGTTCTTAAAAAGATCCTGAAAAGCTGTTCAAGAAATTCTGGCTCTGCTTATCTTTAAATAAAGAAAAGTCTGGTTATTTCTCATTTGAGAATTAGGAAAGATTGAGAAAATTGGATATTAAAAAAAGTGAATACATGAATTGAGTGAAAACAGCCATGGTGGCAGGGATTTGTAGCTGTTGTAGGTTGTATTTGCCCTGTGGAATTCGTCGGGGTATTTTGAAGATTTGAAGCTTCTTTTAAAAGTTTTTATACTGCTTTTTTAGTAATATCCCTTATCATAAGATAGACATTTTATTGTGTGTGTAGGAGGGAAGGGAATGGTTCTGTCATTATTTAAGGGAGAGGTTAAGTGTTTAGATAAGAATCTGATCTAAACATCACAACACTTCAGAAGTTGTTAGTCTGTTTTTATCATGTGTTTTCCTAAGTAGGATTGAAGGATCTGGTGGGATTCAAGCCATACCCTCTTTTTCAAGGGTGATAAGGCAGGGTGGCCCAGGTTTTTTAATTTAAAATCTGAGATGACTTTATGAGAGAGATGGAAAGCCCCTGGTAATTCGATCTCTTTTTCTTTCTCTTTTTTTTTTTTTTTTTTTTTTCTGAAACTAATCATGTGATGATTTATGCTAACAGATGTTCCCATTTCTTCTCTTCTCTTACTGGATCTTGCATCTTACCCAGCCTTGCATCATTTCTTAGATACAGAATTGCACTGAGTACCCTCAGACAGCACTCTCTCATTGTCAGTCTGAGCCTGTGCGTGCTACAGTAGTGCAGATACTGGAATTTCAGATTTCTGTGATAATTGTGCCCTGAACTGTGCTGTTCTTTTCCTTGTTAGTGTGGCTGTTTTATTTTGTTCACTTGCATGACTTTGAACCCTGACTGATACTAAGTATCACATAGCAGTGAAGGTTATTTTACCATCTACTAATATAGATAAGCTGTGCTGGGAAGCCAGTGGCAGCTCACGATGTTTTCTTCTGCCGAGGTGGATGTTCTGTTGAAGTGGAGCTGGGCAGTGGCCTTTGAGGAGGATGGTGCCACTGCCCTCAGACAGAAATGCTTAGGGAATATGTCTGAAACTTTTATCTCCTGAACTTGGAGTAGGTTATCATTGTTGACTCTGCTTTGGCTGACTGTGGATAATGTTTGAGGTTATGGCCTGATGTGGTATATTTGTTTGTTCTTATTCTTATAGGCTCTGTGTTACAGACCAAAGGAGTTGTAATGAGGTTATTAAAGTCTGGTCTGTTTTCTAAGTAAAGGGGAAAATAGAACTGCTCTTTGTCACTCCAGTTCATCGTGCTCTGTATTTTTACTGTTCAAATGACTTGGTAATTTAACACTTCTTGAAATACAGAGTGCTGGAGTCTAATATAGGGAGACTGTAATACAAAAGTGTTCAGTTCTGCATTAAAAAAACCCACACATTAAAGGCAGCATCTTCCAGACGGCTCAGATCAGCTCTGCTCTTCAAGAGAACACTTTGGCAAGTCTGTAATTTCTGCTGTAAAGGTGTTCCAAGCTGGTACAGTATTTCAGATGTCAATGTTTGAATTGTAAATGGTGTTTGGGACTGCCTGGCATGCTGTTATTCATGTAGCTCCACAAACACATTCTAGCTCTGCATAGCGAAGTTCTTAGGAAAAGTGAAACTGTTGGCATAATCAAAATAGTTATGTTAGCTAGTCAAATGGAGAGAAGTATTCTGTTCTATTTTTGCCAGGCTGCTTTTAAGATTAAAAAGCAGTGACTTCTGGAGGTGTTTTTTAAGACCTGCTGAATAAGGGTGTGCAATCTGCAAGAAGCCAAACGCGTGATCCAGCGTATTTGAATCTCAACAGCAGTTAAGTGAGCACCAGGACTATGCCCAGACATGAAGCTTTCAGACTAATGAGTGCCTTAGCAGGCAGGTGGATTTCTGTTTGAGGCTGTTGTGTGTTTGAACTTCATAATATTTAGTTCTTGCTATAACTGCAAGCAGGAATTAAGACTCAGGTGTGAAATTAAATCATTATGGCAGCATTATTTGAATATAGACATGGGTTTAACATTTGGATGAGGCAGATTGTTGGGCTTTGCTTCAGAGTTGTTGGGCTCTCATGATAGTGATTGAGAGAACTGAAGGCATTTTGAGTTGTGTGCAGGGGAACAGTAAAATGATGAAATTGAGGCTTGACAGATGCATTGTGAAAGCAGTCAGCTTGCTCTGGCATAATTTTTGCCATCGGTGTAGGACTGAGATTAAACTGTCTGTTTGAGCTCTGAAGCACTGAGCTTTGTGTACCTGAAATTTAGGATGGTTAAAACTGTGCTGATTTGTGAACTACAGAAGTGCAAAGGAAAAGTGTACTTCAGGTTTCAGAAGTTAGGTGACTGGAAAAAAAGCAAGGAGAGGAGCAAGGAGCAAGGGGGATTATTCCTTGTTGAGTTTGCACCAGTAAGAAATTAGACACACTTATGACATACAAGGAAACATATTGGGAACAAATTTTCAAAATCTCTCAGCTGCCACTTAATGCCAGGACAACACTGTGGCCTTTTTTTGAATTTTTTTTTTTTCTGTAGAGGTTGACATATTAAATAAAAACACTATGGAAACAAACTTCTAAGCCAATCTTATGACTGCTAACTGAGAATGAAGTAAATAATTTGAAATAATAAATGCTGCTGAAATCGTTGTTTCTGTAGTGTGCTCTGTGAAAAATGTTCTGTATTTCATTATTATAGGTTGTGTCAAAGGGAGAAAACCCCCACTGCTGAAACCTCTTGTAAAAACAGTGATTAAAGAGCTAGTGGAGAGAGATAAGTGTATGCAAGGGTTTTAAAAGTTTTCATAATTGCACTCTAAGCACACTTATTAATTAACCATTTTCTTGACATTAAATATAATTTACAGTGATTTGAGTACATAAAGCATTTGAGATTTATGTTTCTGTCAGGTGCGAGTGTTTCACTCAGGTTTGTCTGGTGGACATTAAGAGAGCCACATTAGTGTATTTTTCTGGGCTGTTTGGCTTGGGTTTTGTCATCTTTTTTTTCTGGTTTTGTCATATTTTTTTTTTCTGCAAGCAAAGCATGTGGTTTGGGGCAGAACAAAACTCAAAGCTTGAATTCTTTTCTTTCCTATAGGTTCAGGTGCAAGTCCATCCTAAACTTTCCTCTACTGAAGATGCATTGCAGTATGTGGAGGAGTTAATTCTTCAGTTGTTAAATATGTTGTGTCAAGCTCAACCAAGAAGTTTTCTGGATGTAGAGGTATAAAGAACACTTATTACAAATCTTATTACGAATAATTTGAGCTACTACATGAAAGCTACTATATTAATCATTTCACAGTGCAAAAAGGAAAGCAGTAATTATGTATCTTTATATAGCAGAGCCTTCTTCATAAAGCCTACTGAGTTCCCTAATAGCATTATCATATCAGTTGAATTTGTTGTTCAATGCACAGCAAAACTATCTGTGATGTGACCTGTATTACTTTTAAGAGATGGTAAGTGAAAATTTTGTACATAAAGCTGACTGGTTCCTTTCAAAAGACCTTTTCCCTCCCCAGTGACACTGTATGCAAATGACAGCTGCTTAGTCTGAGGCTCTGTGCTGCTTTCTCAGCATGGTAATTGAGGCTGATATACCTCCTGCTGTCCCAGAAATTAAAACAAAAATAGTTCAGTCACTTTTTCAGGAAGAGTTTAGGAATGCTTCTTTCCTCCATACAGAGACCTCGTCTCTCACCTTTGCCTTTTCAAAGATCTGCAACCTCTGCTGCTCAGCAGAGCAGCTTAATGTTTAAGAGGTGGAACTGAAGAGTTTTTCCATCTGAGGAACAAACTAGTGAAGCTGCATCACTTAGACTTGTAGGACCATGAATACCTTGGTAGCACTTGGTGCTTAACCATGATTTAAAGACTTTGGTGCCAGGCTGCAGACTGTGTGCTGTGTGCCTGTTGGTTTCCAGTACTTGGGCCAAGGCCTTCCTCACATTCTGAAGAAAGGGGACTAATGGCAAATAAAACCTCACTAACAGAAAACCCTTAAAAATGTGGCTCTCTTAGAGCTCAAGATTGATGAATTTCATCCTTTCTCTCTTCCCTTTTGAACACTGACACCTCCAGTGATGTTCCAGTGTCCCCTTTAATGGCTGACCTGTTTTGCAACATCATTCTGACTTGGCAAGGCAAGAGACAAGAGCTTTGGGGAAAGTTATTTAATGCTGTTTCAAACAACGCTGACAAAAAGCTCCGTACAAAGTGTTGTAATTATGAGTCTTAGGGATGTGAAGACAGGAGAAATGCAAAAAGTAGAGATGATCAAGCAACCACTGTTTACCCCCTTGGTGTTCATGTACAACGATGCTGGATTTAATTATATAGTCAAACACATTTATTTTTCCTCTGGGACACCTTCATTGTTCAGTCAACAGACTAGGAGTGTATTAGATAGTGAATCAGACTTTTTTTTTTTTTTTGGTAGGACCTCTGCTTTCCTTTTATTACCTTTACAGAACAGTATACTATCGCTTTTTTGGGTTTTTTTTGTTTGGTTTTTTTTTGTTAGAAGGTTTTTGTTTGTGTACTTTTTCCTGTACCAGTTCTCTGTAAGTGGTCATTAACTTCATCTTCCTCATTTCATGGTTACTCAAACAGGAGCCATATTTACGTAAGTGAGCACTTGCAACTGAAACAGTCAGTGGGGAACTGTGGTCTGAAAAATTACAATGTGAAGTTATGTGAGAAAATAAATTTCTGACATCTGTGGATACTAGGGCTAGGAAAGAAATGGTGAAGCTTTTGAACCTCCAGAGATCTGTTTGTGAGTTCCAGCAGGAGAGTTGTTCGCTGCATGGGAGTGTGCAGGTGTCCTCAGGCACTGCTGGAAGGAGTAAATAAACTGGGCCACGTCTGGCCCACCTGTAGCTGAAACTGATTTAGAATATTTGGGTGCTGTTGGACGTTTTCTTCTCCAGTTATGCTCATTGTCATCATCAAAGCAGTTTGCACGTGTACAGACTAGACTATGTGCTGATCAGTAAAGGTAAAATAGAAAATTTGTTATAATTTCGTTCAGTGACCATCCTGCGCAGGGAATAAAGTGCTAGGAGAAAATATAGTCAGGTATTCAAATGCTGAGTTCCTAGGCATGGGCACAAGGGGAGCAAACTGCCTTCAATTGCAGCTTAATTCTTAAATTTTGAGCGCTAGATAATTCTCTGATAATGATACCCTGAAACAGCCTTATGAATGTGGTGAGCAGTGTGTACCGAAATGATAACATTTACACATCTTGTATAAGCTTTTATCATTGAAGTACAAATATTAGCAGCCATTTCTTTGTTAAATAACAGGAAGCAGTATGATAACACAGTTACATTGCTGAGATCACTTGGATGGTACATTTACACCTTGGTCATGTTTTCTTGTCCTAAGGATCGTGTTCAAAAGAGTTTCCCCCATCCTATTGATAAATGGGCAATAGCTGATGCCCAGTCTGCTATTGAGAAGAGGAAACGAAGGAATCCGTTATCTCTTCCGGTAGAAAAAATTCATCCCTTGTTAAAGGTAAGCAGTGATGGAATCTTGCTTTCAGAAGGCAGTTAGAGGTCAGCCCCTTTGTTTCATGTCATGTCTGTGTGCTGCCTGAACTTTGAAGTAAAAGAATTAAGAATGTGTGTGTTTGTTGCATAGTTCCAAGTGTTCCAGTTAATGGAATATATTTATTTCTGAGTTAAAAATCATTCAGTTCCCTTTTGGACAAACAAGGCCAAGAACCCATTGTATGAGTTTGATTGTTTGTATTTAATTTTCCATGACTAAGAAAACACTCAAGAAACTCATGGAAATAGCCCTAAATATTTAAGTGAGGTTTTTGGGACAATTAGTTGGCTCTTGGTACTTTCACATCTAATAGAGCAGCATCTCCAATGGCACTGTTCCTTCTCTAGGCCTAAATGCTCCTGTGTTTCTNTAAGCTTTACTTGCTGGTTTGGGTTGTAATCACAGTGTCTCTTTCATCAACTGAGTAACAGGTGAATGCTTTTCTTGTTTTTTTTTTTTTCTTTTTCAGGAAGTTCTAGGCTACAAAATTGACCATCAAGTGTCTGTTTACATAGTAGCAGTATTAGAATACATTTCTGCAGACATCTTAAAATTGGTTGGGAATTATGTGCGGAATATAAGACATTATGAGATTACAAAACAAGATATTAAAGTAGCAATGTGTGCAGATAAGGTAAGCCCAACTCTGGTTTGTCAAGTTAACAAACAACTAAAGCTGTTGGTAATTTTGAGAGGACAGTGTCTTTTTCTTAGTGAGTACATGGAATGTTGTACCTTCTAAGAAGAAATAAAATACGGTTCCAGTAATGGAACAAAACTACCAGAAAGCTAATTGAGTTTATTAAGCTCTTACTTGTTCTTATTAATACTTAAATCTCTCTTTCTCTTTTGATTGCACCTGCCTAATATCATCAACATGTGAATACTTTCAAAATGACTGTGAAGCAGCACTAAATTATGATTGTATTGCATGTAAAAAATAATGTTTCAGTGGGTCAAACAAAACCCCCATCTCGTTAGCATCTCAGCCCAGTGTTCCTCAGTAGTGAGACATGGAACTGGTGAATACAGCCTGGAATCTCCTAGCAATATGCTAGAACTGTATTTGTGAAAGAAAGTTAGAAATGATGGGGTCTCCTTGAACACTTGGATTATTCTGTGTAATTTCCTACAGTAGTGGTGCTGTAATGTCCCATCCCCCAGAATTAATTAGGATTCTCATCTTAACTTGAGTTCTGTTTACAGTCACTGACTCTGGAACATGAATCACCTTCTGTTCTTAGAGCTTCAGAAGTCAGGCTTCATGAAAAATATCCTGTGCTTTTCTGCTTTTAGAGAGTCACTGTAATGCCTCCTGGCTCACACACCACATTTGGAAGAAGTGTTCAGTGATCCACTTTTGTTGAGAACTTTAAATTACTGATTGCTTGCATTTGATACATCTTGCTAGGTATGAATTGGAACCTCTGGTAGTCAGTGTTTAGAGTTCCTATTGTCTGTGTAGTTCTGCAACAGGACTGGTTTCTGAAGCTGGTACCTTCCTCAAGGGTTCATTTTAACAAGAGAACTCAGCAGTTAAGGACAGAAACTGGGCCATGTGCAGTCTGTGGATAGGCCAGTGTTGATTGCAGGTAGATCAAAGGGTTCTGAGCATCATCATGTGTGACTTCCTGGTAAAGCTAAAGCTGAAAAGCCAAAATGCACACACCTTTTAATTTCAGACAGTATCTTCAGAAACTTAGATTGCATACTGCTGATTCAGAGCAATATAACTCAGCTAAATGCTAATTGTTTTTGTGCACTTCACCTTTTTAAATTGTAATTGATTTTAGGACCACGTTTTTGGAGAGATGCCTGGATTGGTCTATGTGACTGGGAGTCTTCAGAAATTGCCACTGTAAATAATGACTTGCAAATTCATAGCAAGGGATGTTGGTTTTGTAATGCTCAGCTCATTGCAGAATGATAATACATAAATCTTCTTGTTGATCAGTCTGATTTCATGGGAATAGTTGGTTTTCTTTATTGGTAACTCACTGGTCAGTCTTTAAAAGAGGTTTTCACTTTGTGGATTTCCCTCTCTTTGCTGTCTAGGTATTAATGGATATGTTCCATCAAGATGTAGAAGATTTAAGTGCACTAACTTTATCTGATGAAGAACCCTCCACCTCAGGGGAGCAAACCTATTATGACCTAGTGAAGTCATTTATGGCAGAAGTTCGTCAATATATAAGGGAACTGAATCTCATTATCAGAGTTTTTAGAGAGCCATATGCCTCCAACTCCAAACTGTTTTCATCTCATGTAAGTATTGTACAAACCACAAACACAAAAAGCACCTACTGTAATATCCATAAATATAGATGAATACTTCTGGAATTTAACTGTTGTTGAGTTTAATGTATCAGTAGTAGTAGTAGAGAAAGGACTTTCCTTGAGTTCTGAAATGTAAGTAGTAAAAGAGCACTTGCAGGTTTTGTAGATCTGTGGAAGAAACCTTCCCGTTTACTTATGTTCACTTACAGGACTGTAATTTTAAGATCTGCCATGTTTCAATAATGTACATTTTATATCTTTATATTTATTCATTATTTTAAAAATACATTTTATGATCTTACATAAATCACAGGAAAAGAATATTAGAAAATGATTTTTAAAATCTTGTTCTATTTAAGGAAATTCTTGACTTTAACATCAGAAGAGAGTAGCTTTGCATGTTTGACTTTTGTCTTGGTTTGTTGCAGGATGTGGAAAATATATTTAGTCGTATATCAGACATCCATGAACTTAGTGTGAAGTTACTGGGTCATATAGAGGACACTGTTGAAATGACAGATGAAGGTAGTCCTCACCCACTTGTAGGCAGCTGTTTTGAAGATATGGCAGAGGTAAAAGAGTGGGGTTGGGAGTTTGGGTTTGGTTGTTTTTATTTTTGCTATTCATATTTTAATACTTGCAATTAGATCTCTGTTCCAGCTGGCTTTCTTCAGTTTGAGATCTCTTCTTCCCACCCCACTGTGGTGAAGAGGCTATCTATTTTCTAAAATTCTCTAAACTTTTTAGTCTCTAAATCTCAGCTTTTAGAGTGGCTGTTTAAAATTCAGAGAGCAGAGGTTAAAAAAACTCAACAACACTGAGGAGGAGGTTCCTGTAAAAGTAGAAGCTGGTCAGTCTATCCTCAATCCCTGAGAAGACCAGCAAATCTTCCTGGGCTTCACATCCAGTCATGTGAAGGACTAGAAGGTGGTTGGTAGAAGCCAGCACAGATTTCCAAAGGACAGGCTGTGGCTGTCCAGCTTGACTGCTTTCAGAGTGATGGCTGTGTCCATGGACGAGGGGAAGAGGAGTTATTATCTATCTGAACTAAACAAGGGTTCAGCACAGTCTGTTGTAGCATGGGTGAGATGCAGCCTAGCTGGCTGGATTGTAGAGAATGGGCAGTTGGCTGAGCTGTCAGATTTTTGAAGGATTATCAGCAGCACAAAGGTCACCTAGAGGCCAATGATTGTCAGCATTCCTCAGAGTTTGATACTGTTTAATGTCTGTTTTGGTGTTGTGGAAGGAGGTCTGCCTCATCTAGTTGGTAGGTGTTCCCAAATTGTGGGGGGACACACAGGAGGACAGAGCTGCTGCTTGTGGGACCTGACAGGCAGGAGAAATGAATCTGTGGGAGCCTCCTAGAGCTGAGGAAAGGCAAACGTGGAATTCTGCACCTGGGATCAAACAACCCTGTGCAATGTCTCAGCTGCCTGGCTGAGGAACAGCACTGCTTGCCAGGGCTGGGAGATCTTTGGAGATGGGATGTGAAGGCTGATAGCTGCTGGATTATATTTGGGAATGTGTAGCTGGCAGTTCTGTGTAGAACTTGAGACCAAATCTGGTGTACTGTGTCTGGTTTTGGGCTGTCTGTACAGGATAGCCTGAAGGGAAGGCTGCCATGATGATTGGGGAGTTGAGGCCCACAATGCTCAAAGAGGGTTGAGGCTGCTGGGTTTCTTGATTCTGAAGAAGGCTGAAGTAGGAGATCTTACTGCTGCCTTTAGTTACCTGAAGGGAAAGTTTGAGAATGGCTAAGGCACATTCTTCTCACCTGAGAACTGTGAGATGAGTGAGAGAACATGAAAATAGCAAAAAGGTTAATCCTGTTCAGATACTGGGGGGAGGGGGAGAAATTTGCAATGAGAGCAATTGAACATAGGGATAGGCTGGCCAGAGAAGATTTGGTGCCTCTGTTATTAGAGTAAGAGCTCAACAGGATGAGAGACCCTGAGCATTCTCAGCCAGCTTGAATGAGGGATCTGTGTTTGGCCCTGAGGTGAGCACTGCTTTGAACAGAGAATTGGACCAGTTGTCTTCCAGAGATCTCATTTAGACTGATTTAATCCATGAGTCTGTGCACATAAAAGTATGGATTCTTCTCTATAGATATTTTGGAAAAAGTATGCAGAAAAGTCTCTCCTATGTAAAATATGTATTTTCTATAATAAATATGGAAGTTTAGCTGTTAAATCAGTTTTGTAAATTGATGGCATGCGTGCCCATGGCCAGGGGGCTGGAACTGGAAAATCTTTAAGGTCCCTTCCAACCCAAGCCATTCTGGGATTCTATGATTGTAAAATTATTCTGTATCTCTTTTTAGGAACTAGCATTTGATCCATACGAATCATATGCACAAGATATTTTGCGGCCTGGGTTTCATGATCATTTTCTAAGTCAATTATCAAAGCCAGGAGCAGCATTTTATTTACAGGTAACTTGCCTTTAAATTAGACATGTTGTTGTTATTACTGTTTTAATTACATTGTCTTGTTGCTTCAGTACGTCTGTTGTTTTAAGACTGAAACTTATTTTGTTTCTAGTCAATAGGTGAAGGTTTTAAAGAAGCTGTTCAGTATGTTCTACCCCGGCTCCTCCTCGCCCCTGTTTACCACTGTCTTCATTATTTTGAACTGCTAAAAGTAAGAATATTGTGTAAATCTGATGTGTTTGGGGGTTTGGGTTTTTTTTTTGTGGTTCTCAGTGTGAGGTGTAAAATCTTTTACTAGAATGTGAATAATTAAACTGCTGTGTTGAGAGAAAAGCAGGCTGTATGCTCTGCAGGTGGATTCTATAATTAACTGAATATCAGCTGATAATTATTTCTGTTGAATGATCTATCAATCTAGAAAGCAGTAGAGGTCTACACACTCATATTCTTGGAATGATTGTTTCAGCAGTGCTAGGAGATGATGGTATGTGCCTGTATTACAGAAAACATCCAAGCCTTTTTCAAGCTGTTACTTTGTAAATTTGAAATCACAGCAAGATTCTCCTTCAGACTTCATTTTATTTTTATAAAAGCTTCAGTGTTTTGCAGTGCACATCCCACAGAATTGTAAAGATGATATCTTTCCTTCAAAGGGCAGGCTTAGTTAATATTTATACTTGGCCATTTGTAATTAGACCTTGCATTGATAGGGTAGCAATAACATACACAGATAATAGCTACAGAATGTTTTTCTGGGTCACTTATCAGTGTTGCATAATGGTCTTTAAGGAGTGTAAAGCATTTTGAGGAAAACTTTCCAGTAGTATCTTCTTTTGGGCTTAATGGAAATTCATAAGGCATACAGTGTTCCAAATAACTGTTTATAGAAATTTGAATCAGAACTTAAAAGAACCAAAAACCCAAATGAACAACCAAAACAATTTTTAAGAAATCTGGTGTGTATTCTTGAATGTTTGATTGGTTGTCTTTGGATAAGCCAGTAGTTTGTCTTTGAGCCTAAGTTGTAACTCCATTTTTACTGATTTAGGTCTACACATGACCTTTGGCACGTCTTATATAACATGCCTTTTGAAAAAATTTTGGGATGTGTGCTTGATCTGTTTATTAAATATTAATCATTTTCTTGCATGGCAGTCCATTGGAAGGGAGGTTTGACACAGCTTGTTTGCATTTTGTACCATAAGGACCTGCACAGACATAAGGTTTCTCTGCTCGTGCTGTTATCACACAGTCTCAAAATGCAGTACTGAAGGCTTTGCATACTTCCATGTGAACATGGCACTGTGTTACCTAATGGACAAAGCATGAAGGATTAATGTTGTCTGACACCCAGCCATCCTGCCTTGCTTCTTGCCACTGGCAGTTTTAGTTTTAGGGGAAAAGGAGAGCATGTGTGCCTGTGGAACTGGCAGTGTTCACCTTTTTTAGGGCAGACTGGAGTCTAAGCTGAACCCCCCTCCCAAGTTTATCAGTCTTTTTGCAACTTGTGACCTCTGCTTTGTGAAAAATGATTCTTTTTGCATTCATGCTCTACACATGCAAACACACAGAGCCCCTCTACCCTATGTCTGCCTGGTATTGTTGGGCTGGATTTTATTCTGTATCTATTAGTAACTTCCCAGGTTTTCTTCCCACCACGTTGTTCATGTCACATTTTAGACACCTGTCACTGTGGTCTGTGAGCACACACATATTAGGTACACAAAATAGGCAGTGATGGATAATAGGTGCACATGAAGAGAGAGATATCTCTGGTGGCAGCATCTTCAGCTGTCAATGAGTATCAGTGTGCACTCAGCATATGAATCCCTACCTCAAGTAGTCTTTGCTAGCTGTAATATTTTCTTCCTTCTATCTGGAATCTTTGAGCAGATTCCAGCTTGATTTTTACCTGCCACAGAAAGATATTGGTGCAATTATTTAGCCATGTCATCCTGGCAGTTCCACTGGTTCAAGGTTGTGTTGAATTCTCTGCTATGGTAAGAAGTCTGATTTAGTGATTGCAGGCATGTCTATGAATAATCAAGTTTAAAATGCTATGAAAATGGACCTCTGGTTATAAAGAGACAAAATGTTGGCAAAGTAGCATGTGGAAAAAGCATTTGGTTTCTCTTGAATATGGATACACTTAACGATAGAGAGGTTAGAATTTATCTTCGAGCTATGTTGTATAAAGTTGCATATTTTGAAGTAATCTATTTAAAATGCATTTCAGTTACCTTCTAACTGTGCAGACTACAAAAAAAAAAAAAGTAAATTTCTATTCACTAAAGGTTATCCTGTTTAAAAACTAAAGCTCTCCTGAGGTTGGACAGGGCGCCAGGAATGCACAAATGCATATTCTGTTTTTAGCTGAATCTTCTTACTGTTACATTGTTGGGTAATTAGGATAGGACTAAGAGCTATGTTTTCCTTTAACCAACCTGAAAGTCCTCAAACTTTTATATAGGAACTATGTAACATAGCAGCTTTGTGTGAAACTACACTTTTCTGCAGATGTTCAGATAATAAATGAGCTTTTCTCAACCACAGAATCATAACTATGACCTTTAGTAATTGAAGAAAAAGGTTTTCAAGACTTGAATTGGGCACTGTTTATATGCATGTATGATACTCTTTCATTGGGGGAACAGATTACTTTAAAGTTCTTTTTTTTTTTCCAAGTAGAAATGTTGCAAAGCATATATAAACTTGGCTTAGATAAAATAGTATATTCTGGGAAACAAGAGAACTTAATAGGGATTTTGTGTGGTTGGGATTTTTTTGAGCCAAGTGCAGACTTGAGTCCCATGACTTATGAATGGAAACTCATTGTCTCTGCTAATGTATTTTAATTGAAATTCTATCTAAAATGTTCTAAAAATCTCAGGATGCTTTCATTTCACAGCAGCATCTGTTATGTTTTTTTGTTTTTTTTTCAAACTTTGTTCTTAGGTGATAAGTACCTTCTCAGTTTTTACTGACTGGCAATTCATCTCAAGTAGAAACAATCCTCAGTTGAACCTTTTTGTCTTCCTCTTTCACCAGGCCAATGGTAAAAATAATAATTCTGGTTTGGCAAGGTCTTTCAAGATGATGACCTTTCCTTTCCCCAACCTGTTGATATTAAATTTGTTACATGTTGCTGAGGAAGGCACAAGGTAGTAAAAGGTTAGTTTAGGACTAAAGTATCTTGGGCTTGATCCTCTAAGTTTCTTTCTGTGTATTTTATTGGGCAGCACTTCCCAAAGTATTATGGGCTTTGACTTCACTTTGATTCTCACCTTGTTTCACCCAGTGTCATGTTCTGGAGTATAATAAATAGGTGAATTTGGTTTGCAATCCCATCTGTGAGTGCTGTAACCCAACCCAGGGTGGAGAATCAAACTCTGAATTAGTTGAACTTTGTCAGTCTGCAAAGGTTTTACAATATCTGCAATTATAGATCATTGTCTCACTACACTGTCTGGACTGCTTGTCTTCAGTACAAGCATTGTGATTAACAGGTTTTGTTGCTTTAGTCAATTTGCCAAGTATCCTTTAATTACTGTTAAAACCAGTAAAGCATGGATTTGAACTAGCCATGAATTATTTTAAGAAAGAATTCACTTAATATCAGCACAAGCTTTTACTTTCTGAAATCACTTTTTCTTCAGTGCTTTTTTCCAAAGACTGTAACTTGTATGCACCATGTTGTGTGAAATAAAATCAAAACCAGAAGTATTACTGTTTTACATATCTTTGTGGATGTAACTGCAGATGTGGATGTCTTATTATATCCACTGGAGATAATGTGCAGTTCTAGGTCTCTGTGACAGGTAAAGATCTGTGTGTTAAAGAAAGTGTAGCTTGACCAAGCTATTGCTGGTATGTGATATGCAGTGTATCTGGGTGTTTCTTAGGTGAAAAAGCTGGGATGATATAAAATTTGGTCTGAAGTCTAAGAATAGGTTCCTAGAATATGACAGTAGCTAAAAAATGTAAGAAACTTCAAATTGTTAAGCTAAGAAGACTTGTATTACAGCTGGAATGTTGTAAAGGTACACAGGTTGTGTCATGTGGTAGAAGCTGGAGTTGATACAGCCAGGTGAAATAAGGAAATGAGTATTTATTTCTTGCTTGTGGGATTTCATTGACAGCATTTCTATTTATTTTCTCCTCTGAGTGCTAGTGGGTTTACGCCTTAAGTTAGTTGTGTGTTCATCAGCCAAAAGGGAGAAGTTGATAGGGGGAAATAAAACTTTGTAACACATTTGTGTGTGTGTGCACTTTTCCTGGAAACTTGGTTATTGTTAATGGAGCTAATTGCTCCTTAATTTTCTTTCTAGCTGTGGCACTCGTTGATGTGTTTCCTGTGTTTGTATCAGATGAATCTATACGGGTGTCACTTCATTTGTCAGTGATTTATGTCATCTGTTGTGGAGTTGTAATGAGGCTGCATGTTTTGCTTCATAGGATTTTCTCCTTATACACAGGACATATCTGGGATTTTGAGCAGATGGCTCTTTCCAGGAAATTTTCTAATAGTTTCTAATAATCTCCTCTCCTTTCTAAATAGGTACCTCTGAGAATACTTTGTTCTATTATCCCTCTAAAATTGCTTTTCTGCAAAATCTAACAAAAGTGAGCATAAAATATTCCTTGTGATCCCTTGCCTTACAGTCCTCAGTGGCACTTGAGCTGTGTCAAGCAATCTTGCTGGACCTGTAACAACAAATGCTGTACTTTGATCCCTTGAGGCAGGAGTAGGATGTCACAGGGCCAGGCTTCCTTGGGAAGTCAAATGAAGCACGTCCTGAACTCCAGGACTTCACTTACGTGTTTAACTGTGGGGTTCCAAAGTCCTCTTTTCCAATCAATTGTCTAGAAACACCTGCATGGCAAATGCTCTGTATTCCTGTGGGAATTTGAAGAGCTGATTTAACTGATCTGTTCCCACTTTTCAGTGGCTGCTGTTAGTGATGGTAGAGAGCTCTTCAACTTCCATGGCAGCAGCTTTTGCTGATCATCACCCAAGGCCAAGCTCCCATGAAAATGGATGGGTGTTACAGGAGCTTGCACAAATTTAAATCCTTTTTTCCCCCACTAAATAAATTTTTTACAAAGCTTGTTTTAGCTGGAGTTTTCAACTGCTCATTTTTGTGACTGTGGCAGTCATGATACAGTCTCTGATACACTTGTATTGCTGCATAATCTTTTAAAAGCAGTAGTGTATTTCCCTGTCCTCTTCTCCTGCCACCTTCTGTACAAAAGGCAGATCCTTGGAGAGAGGTGCAATGGTTGAGACTTCCCTATGCTTGGATCTCTTCACTGGAAGAACTTCTGGATGTGGAGCTGTGGATTTAGTCCCACTGCCAGCTTTCTTCATTTCTCTTATAACACTGGAGGTTTATGTTTCCTTTCAATACTTCAAGATATTCAATGGAAACTGGTGAAAATACAAAAGAAATAGCAAAGACTAGTGGAACAGCAAACTCCATTCACGGTTTCTTCTTGTCACTTGTTTCATTTAATTTCATTTTACCTGTCGGTTTTTTACTTAACCACCAAGGTTCCTCTTAAAATCAACAGGGTTCTACCCTTGCTTCCCAGAATGATCTCTGAAATTGTGAATTCACCTTACATAGCGTTCAAACATTCATACATTTCTGTCCAAACATAGAGGTGTCATCCAGTTCTGCTTACAGCTTTGCAAAATTTTCTGGCAAAGATCAAACTTGAATTGTGTCAAAGCAGAATAAGTGAGTTTTAATCCACTTTGGAATTACAAAAGAAAAAGGGAAGATGTTTTCAAATTGCATTGTCTTTTCTTTGGTGGAAAATTTGGGGGAAGAAAATGGAAGACCTCAATTACAAGTGTGGAAGCACATAGGTAAATATTCTGTGATATTTCAAATACTGATCTAACAAAATGTTACAAACTAAATTATGAGTTTTAAATTTCTAATGTATTCTGCAGGTCTGCTAATAGTGATGAGACAAACCAAAGTGACAGTAAGAAAGAAGAGAGTTTCAGAGCATGAAGGCTCTGGAAGGATCTGTGTGAACTTGTACATTTGTTGCAGAAAGGTAATGATGCTGCTGTGGAGGAGACATCAGCATATGCAAAAAACCCAAATCCCGTATTTCTGAAAAATGCAGAGCAAATGGGTTTTCTGTACTTGGAGAAGTCAAGGCCTCCTATAGGCAAAGTAGCCATTCCCAGTAATGGAATGTGAAATGCATAAATGGCTGCTAGTAGCCTACAAAAAGTCTGAATGTTTAGGAAATAGTTTTGAGAGAACCTCAGAGAAGGCATTTGGAAAAAAGGCTTTGCTTTTCCATCCCTTCCTTGGTGAAGGAGATGTTGAGTGTGTAACCTAACATTGATTGCCTACATGAATCCCTTCCCAACTGCAGAAACTGAGAGCAAAATTGCAGAAACTGAGAGCAAAATTGCTCCTCTTCCTGCTGAGCAGACACCAGGTGAAACACTTAGCAGGGTGCCGTAGCTCTGGAGCAGATCTGGAATATGGGATTCAGACAGGCTGTACCCCTTAAGGGGAATGCTAATGGCAGATTGGTCACACAGGAAAGCTGTTACAGAAAACTGAACTGTTGAACATAGCTGGCAGACTTGTGTAGTACATATTTCTGAATGGATCTTCCCAACTTCTCCTCAGTGTCCATCCTGATTTTCAAAATGGCCCTTCAGAGTAGTGTAGTTGAATTCTGAAAGAATTATTTTAATTTGATACATACACACCCACACACACCTTCCCAAATAAGAACATTCACATTGAGTAATCAAAGTAGCAATTCCTTAAATTCACATTTCTTTAGCCCAGTTTTTTTTATGTTTTTAGGCTCAGATGACATTTGATGTACTTGAATTTTTAACATATATTTAGGATCTATTTTAAGCCATATAGGAAAGAGGTGAAGGAACAAGGAATCTTGTACTAAAAGCTGAAATGCTTTTTGTTTTCCTCTGTATTGATGCTTTACTTGTCCAGTATGCTTCCTGATGGGTTGATCGTGTTTTATATTGTGAGTTAAACTTAATGTGAAATAAAAGATGAGGGCCTTTTAGCTTCTGTGTCTTTTAAAATGTACTTCTTAGAGAATGCTGAAGGCTTTTTGTAACTAATTATCTGATATCTGGGATTTGATATTTGACATGTCCTATTTCATTAACTTTCAAAAATTAAACTGAGAAGGCATAATCAAACTTAGAGTGGAGAAAAGGTTTTTATCATTGCTTCAGTAAGATATTAAGTTCTGTTCCACTGTCAATGCAACTAACACTCCTGCTGTAATCTAGATGTAAGTTAACAGATAACTATATGAATATTTTTATTGCACTGTGCTCAAGATTTTCTCAGTTTGTATGAAAACAAAATGACTTTTCAAATTTCTGTGCATTGAAGTTGTGTATGTTCAGGAATATGGTGTGTGGAGTTTCCTTCAAAGTTCAAGTGTGAGGTGCTTTTTAGTCTGGTAGCATTTTTCCAGAAGTGCACAGTGTTCCCTGCAGTTGTCCCCATTTACTGCCCCAGATGATTTCCTAATGCTTTCTAAAAATTGAAGTTTCTAGATATGAAAACGCTTCCTTTTGTCCCCAGTACACTGCTGCTTTGGGTTGTTTTTTGGTTTTTGTAGGAATTACAAAAAGTCTGAAAGTGCTCTCAGGTATCTCTATGCTGTTGAGCCACCTTCCAGGATTGGTCTTTGGTCAGAGAAGAAACCCTATTGGTTTTTATTCTTGATTACAAAATACCTGTGTGTTCTGTGTATTGAGGCTTCCCTGGAGGAACTAGGGAACTTGCAGTTCACAAATTTCAGTGGTTAGACTTAATCTTCTGGGAAGCCAGAAGTGTAGGTTGTGATGCACACCCTAAAGTACAAGTTATATCCATCGTGGCACCTGGTGGTATGGTTGTAGCTGCATGTTCTCTTCTGTATTTCTAGAGAGATGGTTCTCTAGCAGTCTAATTGTGCACTGCATGAGGAGGATTTCTATCTCTTTGGAATTTATAAATGTGTAATCCCTGTGGTATGCAACGGGTAGAACAAAATACCTTGTCTTCCACTTGTGGCCTAGAATGTGGAGTACTTTCTTTTTATTGGTGACTTCCCTAGCAGTCTATTTTCCAAGTTTGCTGTCCTTGAATGAACAGAATCTTGTTCCTGTAGTATTGTGAATTGCATCAACGATAAGCCAATATTTTCTCCTCAGATTGTTAAAACCCACAATCTCTATAATACTACTGATTATTATCTGCACTTCCTTCACGTAATAATAATTTTTGTAGTATATAGTGTACTTTCTGTTAAAAAAACAAACAAAGCAAACAAACAACAAAATCCCACCACCACCGCTTACTTGGCATCTCCCTGGTTTGTTCATTAGGGGGCACTACACAGCTGTAGAAGAAGGAGTGGGATTTGAAGAGAAACTTTCTGGGTGCTTTCCAATGATGCCATTTTACTTTCCACCTTTTTCAAACTGTCCAAGGGCAGTGTAACATGAAATCATTGCTGTAATTTACACTGAGTTCTGACGAAGTCTGGTTTTAATAATTGTACAGTACCATGCTGGAATGTAAATTTCCAAATTCCTGTGTCCAGAGAAGTGTCTTCGTAATAGTTCAGAGTACTGCCTGGTTTGCCATTTGTGTTGTGTTACACAGAAGACACACATTTCTTTGCAGCACTTTCTAAATGTTAAACCTGGAGCATAATTATGCTCACTGGATTTCAATTTAGTTTCTATTTACCATTGGAAATAGGATTACTCCCAATGGATCGTGTTGGGAAAGTATTAACTGCTTTCTTTGTGTGCAAATATGTATTTTGCTTTGGGACATGGATGAGTACCAACATTTTTGCAACTGGAGAGAAGTTGCTTAAAAAGCAATGTAGGAGTAGAATGCTTTACAGTAATGAATGCTGATCTCTACTAGTTTGTTTCTGAAGAAAATGTACAGAATATTGTAGGACCTAGTAAAGCTTACTTTCAAGGAGACCAGGCTTAAACAATCTCTTCCACTGCTCCAGAGTATCAACCCAGAAATTATAGGAAATCCAGCCAGACTGGATTTGATGGAAATCAGCCAAAACAGCCAGACTGTTTTGATGGAAGTTTGTAAAAAGGCAGCACACAAGGCAAAGAGCCTTCTCTGAATGCTTGTGCAGAAAAGATGCAAAAATTTAGAGGTAGTTACAGCTTTGAAAAACCTTGTTTTCAAGACTTCTGGCAGTGATGCTGTGTCTGCCTCATTGGTCTGAAATCCTCTCTGAACCCAGTTCTGCAAAATTGAAGCAAGGGGTAGCTGATAACTCCACTAAATCTGGAAAGTAGAGGAATACGAAGAGGGCAGTCTGTTCCTTCTTGGATGATGTAATCTCCCCAAGATCTTTTGGGAAATAATGCTTGTTGTGGTGCATTCTCAGACCTATTTCAGTGGTTGTTACACAAGTAGGCTCTCACACCTAATGCTGCTTAGGTTGAGAATATAACACATGGCACTACATGAACCAAAGCTGCCTAGAATAAACTTTGTGGTCATCCTTATGATTGAAAATACAAATAAAGTAGTCTTTGGCATTGACAGCTGTTTCACTGGATGATTAACTCTAGTTAGGGAAAAAAATTAATGCTGTTCTCTTACCCATTCAAATATCAAACATGTATACGTTGTACTCAGTTGGATTTTGGAAGACAATAGTTATATTTTACACTGGAATCAAACAGCACAATTGTGCTTTTTTCAAGGGTGTCTCATTCTGGTTCGTGCTGGCCCTCATTTCACTTCTAGCACCAAAACAAATCCTTCAGTTGTGTGGAGCTAATTCTTGGTGTGTGAAAGTCTAAAATGCTTGTCTGTTAATAATTCTGCATGTGTTATTTCAGTGTGACATCTAAGCCACAGCTGTAGTCACCTATTTTTTCACTCATATGAAACATTTTAATGCTTAATTGAAGATTTGAGATGAAAATCTTCAATTTATATAATCTTAAACATGGCAAATTTTGTTTTTAAAAATTTACCTGTCATAACAAGTTAGACACAAAATATTAGTGTTAACCCTTCTCATCCACTTTTAGTTTAGATTTTAGATTCAAAACTCACTGTGGCTCTGGGTAGCTTGATCTGTGTTGGCTCTACAGGTATGCTGGAGGTTGGCTGAGATAATCTCCAAGGTCCCCTTCAACCTGATTTATTAGTTGGACAGTTATTCATGAGATGAGAGCCCTTGTTATCTTCTAGTTTTAAATGTGATGAAGGAATTCTGCTTAGCTTTGGGTCCAGCTTACTTGTTCCAGGATGTTTATATGTTACAGACTGATTTGAGCTTGTCCTGTAGTATGGTCTATATGAGGATCTCCTTCCTTGCTTGTTCTTCTTAGGATTTAACACCTGATATGGGTTCCATTAAGGAGCTCTAAGGTAAATCAAACGAGTTTGAGATAAATACTGTGCGTCTGAGTGTGTTTGTATCTAGGGGGCCTTAGTGACTGTGCTGTGTTTTAGTGAGATTAAGCTCTTAGCAGAGAGTTGTCTCAGTAACACACCTGGTTATTACCATTAACTTTTATAACAAGCAGGAGCATGGAAAATCAGCAGATGGTTAGATTTCTTCTTCCTGGGTCAAACTTCTGGATTTGCACGTACCAAAATGCTTGTGACACTTCCTGTCTTTGACTTTCAATGTTAACAGCAATTGGAAGAAAAAAGTGAGGATGAAGAGGATAAGGAGTGCTTGAAGCAAGCAATAACTGCCCTGCTTAATCTTCAAAGCAGTATGGAACGGATATGCTCCAAAAGCCTTGCAAAACGAAGGCTTAGGTAAACGTTTCCGGTTTTTCTGCTCTCTGCTCTTAATGCTTTGCTATAAATCCAGGGCTCCCGGTTTCCTCTTTTAGTAAACAATGAACAAAATAGTTTGTGACAAGCCTGCTTTTTCAGAGGAAGTGACATCAAAGCCAAGATAATTTGTTATTGTTTTAAAACAGTTCTAATTTCTATGTGTCCTTGCAAACTGGTAGTTGAGACGTTCTGAGAATTCACTGGTAAGTAGAAAGTTATGGCATTGGTGGGTTAATTGTGCTCAGATAATGAAAATCCACCTAAAAATATTTTGGAAGTACCTTTCTGGGTGGTTTGAAGGGAATGTTCTTGAATTTGAAACTACTCTTAAAACTGTTTCAATATTTTCTTTGCCAGACAAGTTTTGTGCTGCCAAGGGTGATCTTTAGGCCTGAACATGAATGCATTGAACAGCTTAATTTTTCTGAATTCAAATAAATGCCATCTCAAATTGCTCTGTTGGTTATGGAAGTGAGTGGCTTATTGGGCTAAGAAGCACTCCTGGCTTGCCTGCTTCTGGTTGCTTGTGTTTAGGTAAAACATGTATTGTAGATAAGTAGAAAATTTATCAGATGAGATATTTTAGTCAAGCCTTTGCAATGGTGCTAATATTGAATGATGAAGCTGTATTCTCTGAGGTGAAACCCTCACTTCTTAGAAGGATGATCCAGTGGTTTTGTGTTAGTGTGGTTGTGTTTTTTTAAATACATGTGTACTAACAGGCTGCCTTTCTCCCACCCTCCACTGAAGTGAATCCGCATGCCGGTTCTATACTCAACAGATGAAGGGGAAGCAGCTAGCAATTAAGAAAATGAATGAAATCCAGAAAAATATTGATGGTTGGGAGGGCAAAGACATTGGACAGTGCTGTAACGAGTTCATCATGGAAGGAACACTCACACGTGTAGGAGCAAAGCACGAGAGACACATATTCCTGTTTGATGGCTTGATGATTTGCTGTAAGTCAAATCATGGCCAGCCAAGACTTCCTGGTGCTAGCAATGCAGAATATCGACTCAAGGAGAAATTCTTCATGCGAAAGGTACAAATCAATGATAAAGATGACACTAATGAGTATAGACATGCTTTTGAAATCATCTTAAAAGATGAGAACAGTGTTATTTTTGCTGCTAAATCAGCTGAAGAGAAAAACAACTGGATGGCAGCATTGATATCTTTGCAATATAGAAGCACGCTGGAAAGGATGTTGGATGTAACAATGTTGCAGGAAGAAAAAGAGGAGCAGATGAGATTTCCAAATCCTGAGCTTTATAGATTTGCAGAACCCGACTCTGAAGAGAATATTGTGTTTGAAGAAAACATGCAGCCCAAATCTGGAATCCCCATCATCAAGGCAGGAACTGTTGTGAAGCTCATCGAGAGGCTGACTTACCACATGTATGCAGGTGAGGCACTTGGTTTGTGCAGCCAAAACTCAAGGTAGTAACTCCTTCATACTTCTCCTCCTGTGTTGAATATATGCAGCAAAATATATAAACTGAGTGAATAGTGAATGTACTTGGCAGTTCACATGGGATATTACATGTGCATAAGATTGTTCTCATGCAAGGGGTAGGGGTGGGGGCCTGCAGCAATTGAGCTCCAGACAATACTTTTTCCTTTGTGCCCCAGGCTACAAGAACTGCCTTCCCTCCAGACATCTAAAGCTGGGTGACACAGGAAGGGCCAGCATTGTGGGAGAGAATTATGGGCCCAGTGTTTTCAGTTCAGGGTTGTACTCTGTCAGCTATTACCTGTGTTTATGCTGGTGTGTCATGGAAAGATCAATATCAATTTGGTAGATGCAGTCACTTGCATACTTTGGCCTCAGAACTTTGCCTTAATCAGAACTTCAGTGAGGGTTTGATTTAAGGACTTTTGACTTAGGGTTTCTGTTTGTGTTGAAGACACATTAAAGACATTTATGTGGTTATCCAGGCTGGACTCAGTGTGGGGGGGTTCCTCTTGATAGCAGCCCAGGATTTTCATAAGCTGTGCTGCAAAGCATGGGCTTGTATTTGGGGTTTGGATTTTTTTTATATTCAACAATTTTTTTTTCTTCTTTTTTACACTCTTAATTGTTGTAGATTGTTTTTCTGCAGCTCAGTCCTAGGTACCCTGCTTAGATCAGGAATATTTGTTTGAAAGAAGCGATGAGTAAGCAGAATATAATTTCTGTAGTTTAATACTCTGTTTACTTTTTAAAATACTTATATTTATGTGTCTTCATTACTATTCTTGATCTTCTTTTAATTTCCTTGAATTTTCCTAATGTTTACTAGGAAGCCAAATGCAATATTGTGCTGGCAGTTTTTACCTGAGCAGTTTTGTACCTGTCTTCATTTTCTTGTAACTTTATAAACTTTTTGCTCTTGGCTTTGAATTTTATAGGCATGATTTATGACATAATTTTATGATCTTGCAAGTTAAAATCAAACAACTCAGCCTTAGAGAAAGGAAGACACTTTTCTATTATTATTTTTAAATCTAGCATTGTCTTTGTTAAAGAATTAGCAAAAACTATTGTATGAGAAAACTGAGAACATGGGTACTGGCAGATGGCCTGAAAGTCTTTGAGCAAAAGGATAAAAATAGTTGTCTTATAATGTATTTAGCCTGTCTTTGTAGCCTTAAACATCTTGGTGGACATCTTAGTGATGCTGCATTGCTACATTGTGCAGAATTTCTCAACACTCTTATCTTCTATACCTTCTGTTTTATAACTGGTTATCTGTAAAGAAAACCATCATTGTTCTCACCAGTCTGTGCAGTCTTTTCCAGGGAAGCAAAGAAATAAGAGATGGAGTGACTCAGCCAAAGATGCTCTGTTGTACAGGAATCATGGTCCATTTATGATGTAAATCATTCAGGGTTTTGTTGCATCTTGTGAGATGCAGTGAGTGGGGCAGCAACTCTCCAGAGTGCCAGGTTAGCTCTTTCACACATGGATCAGCTAAGCTCAAGGCTTCTCCTCTGCTTGGAGACCTGGGAAGATGAGTGCTGTGGTGATATGTAATCAAACAGCTGCAGACGGCAGAAATGTTTTTCTTGCCCCACACAGGATTGTGAATGTGTGATGGTAATCTTAAAAGTCTTTATTGGCTTTATATTCAGATGCCACAACAGCAAGTGTTTACTTTTCTGAGGCAATTTTTCTGAAATTCAGTGTGGCTGGTTATGGCAGCCCATGGTCTGACAGTCTAAATACGGTATTTACTACAGCTGTGACTTTTCTCTACGTTTTTACCTTTGTAGGCCAAGTGGTGTAAGAAATAATTACAGATACACTTGCAAAGGTCATACGAATTTGTTGTAGTTTAGTTAGTTGCTGTAGTCAAATCAGGTCTCAATTTTTTGTCATGTATCAAGAGCCACACAGTCCACTTCATTTGTAGATTGGGGTGTTGGACCTTTTATTTGTCATCCCTCACTCCCTTAATAAATGGCAAACCATTTTATCAGCCAAAATTTCTTTGCTGTGTGGCAGGGACAGCTCTAAGGAAACAATTCTGCCAGGGGTGGGAGGCATCCAGCCACTGCAACAGCTCAGGCAGGGAGACAGCCCTAGTGGACACCTGGTCACAGTGTGTGGCAGGCTGTCTAAACTATCCTGTGGTGGAGCAGCAAAAAAGGGAGAAATCTCTGCAAAAGCAGCTTTCCATGTATTTTCACGAGAGAAATTGCCCTGCAATTAGAAATTCCAGTTCTGACCCTATTTGCATATTCTGGTGGGTTTTCCTGGTTTTTATGTGTTTCTGCATTCATAATCTCCTCTTGCCTAATGCTTGTTTAAGAGTAGCTGTGTTAGGTGGTACCAAGATTTTAAAGTCATGGCATTTTTTTTATCTATAGGGCAGCACTCTTCTATTTTTAAAGCTTTGATATGTTAAGAGTGCTTGTGCGTCATCATAGTGTCCGTTTCCTTTCTTAAGGAATTCAAGGGTGATTATTTATAAATCCTCGTAGAACAGTTATTGTTCTTTTTTAGCTTTCAAATTGGCTGCATTGAAGAGAGAATTATCACATGAGCAGACATCCTGGCTAACTGGTGTTGTCTGTATTTTTTTAACATTTACTCATGTATTGTACGCTATTTTGAGTCACAGTCATTACTAGCAAGATAACAAAGTAGGATTTGATTTTCTGATCTACCTCATTTGAAATTCAATGTGTATTTTGGATTTATATGCTGAGCCTACCTGTAAAAAACAATAGCTAGGACTCTGAGCTTGCAGTGATCTGAAAATGTTAATTGCTATGGAAGCTCATTTTTTCATGGAGACAAAATCTCTTATTTAGAGTAGATTGCAAGCTGTGAAAGCATGAGTTACTGTGCTTCATTAGCACAGCAGAATTTGTCTATTTTCATGATGAAGATGATGTGAACAGGGATGGCTCTGTGCAAAAAGTATTGGAGTTCTGCCTTTGAAAATAATTTTGGACTGTACAGTTTCAAGGTCTGGTAGGAGAGGGATTATGGTTAGAAAAATGGAGTAATGAAGGACATGTGAGAAGCAGAATAGTCAATTGTTTAAGGAAAGAGAATTATGCAACACAATTGCAAGGAAATTCTGTGTTACATGGCACAGTTAAGGTGTGCAGCACATCATAGTAAACTGTTGCCCAAATTAACAACTCAGTGGTATCTAAGATAGGTAGAATGTTCATTAAAATGCACAAGATGCTGGTAAAGAGTTAAGGAGGATTTTAAAGCAGCTCTTAAAAATCCATATTCCAGGAAACAAATCCGATAGAGCATTATATCAAATAATGCAGCTTTTTTATCCTACATGTTACAGCCTGCAGGAATTCTTGCTTCGAGTCCTGTGAACTCCTCTTCAGCCACTCTGTGTTAGGACAATTACCAACTGGAGTTTGGTTTTCAAATCTGGATATGGGTTTAATATGCAAAGCTGTTGCAATCTGTTCATTAATTCTGTTCAGTGATAACAGTGTTAACTTTGTTTCTAGTCAGCTCCCTGCAGTGCCAGTGAGCTGTCATGGCATTTCCTTATATTTGAAAACAAATGGGTTTGCTTTTGTAATTATGAGAGACACTTTGGTTTTCTGTTTTGAATACTTGATTGTTTTTGAGACATATTTTCATATTTTTAAATATATTGATATGTAATTTGTCAGTTAAAATGAAATCAATTGATTTTCTTGAAGTGAAATAAATATGACCTCTAACATAGCTGTCAGATGAAAAAATATCTAGGATGCCTTAACCATGACTGGTTATCAGTTGTGCCAGTTTAGGGGAAATATTCTCCCCTGGAAGAGGCCACTTCTACCCAGTGCAAAGTTACTTGATGTGTTTTTAGAGTTCTCATGTCCTGATCACTATCAAAAACAAAGTTGTTTACTCATAAATAAAATAATCTATTCAATTATTTCAAAGTCATTGGAAAAGAATCCTGTCTTTCAACAACTGAAGGGGGGTAAAAAAGTCATTGTTGTGAACCTTCGATGGAATGAAAATTGTTTTTAAGTTATGCTTTGGATTGCTATTTTAGGAGATTTTGAATTGTTACCAAAGCCATTTCGGTTTATGCCATCTTTTCTATAAATTGACAGTGTGACATCCTTAATTTTAATGGATAATTGAAGTTATTGTAAGGGAAAAAAATCAGGTAATTGCTGACATAAGTGTAAAATTATTCTTTGTCTTAGATCCCAACTTTGTTCGGACTTTTCTCACAACATATAGATCCTTCTGTAGACCTCAAGAGTTGCTGAGTTTGCTAATAGAAAGGTATGCCATTGTTAAAAATACTGTTCTTATGAAGTGCATTTTTTTTTCTTTTTACTTGGAGTGTGTAAGATTCTGGCTTTCCAGTTGGTTTTGAGTCACTTCAAACACCTTTTAAAAAGTTGTCCAATTCAAGGATTGCCAGTAAAATGTACAAGTTTATATCCAGAAGCTTGTGCTCAAGACTGGTGTAACAGAGGCCTGGTGCTGACACCCATCTTCTGTGCTAGATTTGAAATTCCAGAGCCTGAGCCGACGGAAGCTGATCGTATTGCCATGGAGAATGGAGACCAACCCCTTAGTGCAGAGCTGAAAAGATTTAGGAAAGAGTATATTCAACCTGTGCAGCTACGGTGAGTGCCACATCCCTGTGAGCCAGCCTGAATTCCTGCTGAAGTGCCTCCTTTTGGCTGCACTGGCTCTTGGTGCTGCCAGTGGCCTTTCTTGCAGCTGCTTTGATGGGGAAGCCATCCTGAGCTGTAGAGTGTTTATTTCTTCTTTGCTTTTGCAGAGTATTAAATGTGTGTCGACACTGGGTAGAGCACCATTTCTATGACTTTGAAAGAGATGCTGATCTTCTGAAACGTTTGGAGGAGTTCATTGGAACAGTAAGAGGTATTTGCAGTTTCTTAAGTGCTGACATTTATCCTAAGACATCCTGTTTCTAATATATGGAATGTGATCAATTTTGCTTTCAGGAAAAACAGGACAGACTGCTTATTAAATACTTCATAAAGAGCATGAAATAAACTTTCATTAAGCTCCCCCCCACTATTATAATCTGGCTCCTGTTCAGAATAATGATTGTTACTTATGTAAATTATGAGTCTTGTTGTAGAGAGACTGAGATAATGAAAAATAATAAGAACAGAGTAATGATCAGGACAGAATAATTGCTTTGATTGTAATTTTAAACTTCCCACAGGGATAAGTTTTGTAAAAGTTGGATGGTGGAAACCTTTATTTCTTTGAAACAAGAATTTCCAGCTACTTCACAGTGCATATTAGAACTGTAGGATACTTTGCCATTGTGATTGTTCAGACTTTTCCTGTTTCCTTTTAAATAAACCCAAGACGGACACGGGATAAATTTGTAGGAAAAGACTGTGTCAGAGAAGTACTTAGAGGTTATTTAGCCATTAAAAAGAGGGGAGAATGAGGCAGCTAATCCAATGGGTGTTACTGCTAAATTTTCAATGGACTGGTGCATGAAATTCTTATGGTGCAGAGCTAAAATGGCATTTGGCCTTTCAGTTTTATTCTCAGCTTTGATGGTAAATGCAGTACAGGAAGAAGCTTCTCCCTGTTTGTTGACTTTCTAGGTTATCTGAGGTAATCAGGTAGTCTTGCCCAAACTATAAAATTCAAGGTGTTTGCAGAAGTGCATTTTGGGCAAAACAAGGTTTGTTCCCAAAAAGTCACTGTAAACCAGAAAAGAAGGAAAAGCACCTAAATCAGATTGTGAGTGTGGGGTGTTGTGAGTGTGGGGTGTTGTGTGTGTGGGGTGTTGTGAGTGTGGGGTGTTGGGAGAGTGGGGTGTTGTGAGTGTGGGGTNGGGTGTTGGGAGTGTGGTGTGTTGTGAGTGTGGGGTGTTGTGAGTGTGGGGTATTGTGAGTGTGGGGTGTTGTGAGTGTGGGGTGTTGTGAGCGTGGGGTGTTTGTTTTGATTTGTGTGTGGGCAAAGTCTTGCTCAGCATTGGCTGTTGAGGAATTCTTTCTATTTTTGAATACTTCTACTCTTATGTGAGAACACCAATCCTAAAGAATGTATGATTGCTTTAATTTAGTAAGTTTTGGGGTTAAATCCAAAGATTCTTGAATTATACTGATGTCTTAGGAAAAACAGTATTAACTAAATAGTAATTTTTCTCTGTGTGTCAGGCAAAGCTATGAAGAAGTGGGTTGAATCCATCACAAAGATCATTAATAGGAAAAAGCAGGCACAAGCCATTGGGCCAAGCCACAACATCACTTTTGAGAGCCCCCCTCCAGCAATTGAGTGGCACATAAGCAAACCAGGCCACACAGAGACTTTTGACTTGCTCACTTTGCATCCCATAGAGATCGCTCGGCAGCTCACTCTACTGGAGTCAGATTTTTACAGGTAACTTTCCTTCACTGAGAAACACGCGGCACAAATCAAAACATTCTCCCTGCCTGAAACTGTTTCTGGGGTCCTCTGGTGCGAATCCCCACAGAAGTCAAAGGACTTTACCAGTGATTTGTATAAATTTCCATTTTTGCAGAGGAAGCTCTCTTAAATACAGTATTTGTTTTATCTTACCCAGGTTAATGTGCAGTATGGGTGACTGTTGCATACTGTTAATTGTCTTGTGCTCCAGCTTTCTCTTGATATTTTCTGAGCAGATCAACCTTTGAGAAGTATGAACAATTATTAGTTTTCTTCACATCCTGATTTGTGTAGCAAATTAACAACTGTGTCAGATGTCATAATCTGTCTGTAAGAAATTATTCAGGCATTGGAAGGTCACATTTTTTTACAGTGAATGAGATGGAGATTTCATTCTTCAGTTAGATGAAGAGGTGGTTAAGAGTCACATTGATTAATAAATATCTACAGTCTAAAAAAGAAGCATAGAAATATCAGTCATTTAGTCATGAGGACAGCCTAACATTGTAGAATGGATACCTTAAGAATTTATTTCTAAATATGAATTCCAAATTCAGTGAAAATCAAGAGGGTTTGGCAAAATAATACCTTCTTTCCTGCTTTTAGTTACATTTTTTGATAAAACATCTACTTTTCCAGAGCTGTGCAGCCATCAGAACTAGTTGGAAGTGTGTGGACGAAGGAAGATAAAGAAATCAATTCTCCCAACCTTCTCAAAATGATAAGGCATACAACTAACCTAACTCTGTGGTTTGAAAAGTAAGTGACTTTCCTGAATCTGCACCTACTCCATATCTGGACATTTACAGTCCATTCACGAGTATAATGTGAAAAATTCTGTTCTGGGAGAATTCCCATTTTGGTGTTTAGATGCTAAAACTGGTCCCTGTGAAAATTTTAACATGATGGTCTCAAGCTTTTTATTCTTAGAATATTTTCAAATCTCTAAGACATTTTCAGAACTACCTCAAGTAATTTGATAAAATCGTATTTGTTTGCATTACAACTTAATATTTGACTTTGGAAACCTCACCAGTGCTTTAATACAAACCCCAATGTTCTTGTGTATCTAGATGCATTGTAGAAACAGAAAACCTAGAGGAAAGAGTAATTGTAGTGAGCCGGATAATTGAGATCCTGCAAGTTTTTCAAGAGCTAAACAACTTTAATGGTGTCCTTGAGATTGTCAGTGCTATGAACTCCGCAGCAGTTTATAGGCTGGATCACACATTTGAGGTACAGTGAAATATTTTTCCACTTTTGCTATGGCAGTGTCATGCAGGGTGCCTTGGCTGCACTGAAAACTCTTGTCAGTAAACATGTGCTTTCAAGGAGCAAGGAAAGAAAATCCCCCCCAATAAATTAATCAACAAGGGTGTAAGAGAGAGGGTTTTTTCCTTGCTTTCAGAACCAAGAAATCCATCCCCACTTAAGAAAGGCATCTGTCCTTGTGGTCCCTGATTCAAGTACCAGTGGGAGACCATTACTCCCAGTATTGTTGCTGGGCCATGCTTTTATCTTCTCTTTCCAAATGACCTGTTTGATCTCTCTTTTAAGCAAATTCCAAGTCGACAGAAGAAAATCTTAGAAGAAGCTTATGAGCTGAGTGAGGACCATTATAAGAAATACTTGGCAAAACTCAGGTCCATTAATCCTCCTTGTGTGCCTTTTTTTGGTGAGTATATTTGCTTTGAATGAGCCATGTCCCACATTAACATTTGGAAAGTATTGAGCCAAGGTACTAAAGAGTATGAACAAGAGAGAGAAAAATCAGTTTTAACAGGACAGGTGGGTTGGAATTTCAGGTGCCCAGATGCAAGTATGTGAAAAAAAAAAAAAAAAAAAAACCAAAGTGACCCTAAAGTAACTATGCAAGATGTTATTTGCAGTAAAAATAAGTATATCTGCAATATTGTGTTTCTATATTTGCTGTTCTTTACTTTGAGTGTGGTTTGAACTGTTACAATCAAAAATACTCTCAATAGAAGGTGGTCACATTAGAAATATTATTGCCAATGACTGGGAGGGAAAGAAAGATCCCCTTCCTCATCAGGTGTTCCAAGATATACAGCTAGAGTCTCATTTCTATTAAAAAGCCTTATTTCTGTAGAAAAAGAGTTTGGAGAGCAAGCATCCCATTTATCATCAGATTTAACAGTTCTTCTTTGAAGGAGATTGCTGACATTTAGCAAATTGTGATATTAAGCACATGTCACTCCTGTTCTTAAGCAAGCCACTTAAATGTTTGCTGCAGATCAGTTCCAAGTCTGGACAGTGCACTTGTCCAACATAGGCTTCAGGCCAAAAC
This sequence comes from Thryothorus ludovicianus, assembly GCA_013397245.1. Taxonomy (NCBI): domain Eukaryota; kingdom Metazoa; phylum Chordata; class Aves; order Passeriformes; family Certhiidae; genus Thryothorus; species Thryothorus ludovicianus. The sequence continues at coordinate 68,730 of VZTB01003818.1, forward strand.
TGAAAGAAAATAGTGTTGATGGCTTTTTTGGCCTTTTACAGATTGGGGAAAGATATACTCCAGAGCTCTGCAAAGAAAGATAAGATCAACTAAGAAACCTTCTGTCCTGCTTCAGAGATGAGTAGAGGTTAGCAGGATCACATGTGAATAGCTTCAGTTATTTCTGTCAAGTCATAATGACAATTCCAGACACATGATCTGTGGAGTGGAGAGCACTTTTTGCTTCCTAATCTTCAAATTATTTGAAGCAATTATGAAGCCAGGATAAAATCTGAAAATAACTTTTGGAGTTTAGCTGGGGTGTCTAATGGAGAAGAGGAGAAAGCACTCCTGTTCAGTGTCCTCTTTTAGTGTTCAGTTGTGTAAGCTTCCTAAACCACAGAAAGATGCACGGGCTTTGGGAGTTTGATGCAAAAAGGCAGCTTTGTGGAAAAGGCATGTTAAAATATTTAAATTGTTGCCCTTATTGGAAAGTGAGGCACAATTCTCTTTTTGACCCTAACAGAGGAGTTTTCTAAATAATTACAGTGCACAAATGAAATTCTTTAAGAATTCCTTATATTCCAGTTGTGGCTTGCTCCTTGTTTTGTAGTCTGTGTTGAAAACTTCTTCTGTGTGCTGTTTAGGGATTTACTTAACCAACATTTTGAAAACAGAAGAAGGCAATCCTGAATTTCTCAAGAGACATGGGAAAGAGCTTATAAACTTCAGCAAGAGGAGGAAGGTAGCTGAGATAACAGGGGAGATCCAGCAGTACCAGAACCAGCCATATTGTTTAAGAGTGGAATTTGACATCAGGGTAAGTGAATCAGAGATGAGCAGAAGGCCTGTCATAGAACCTCTCTTGGGCCTTACTGTAAGAAAGGACACAAAGTTCAATGCTTGCAGTTTCTTGGGCTTGTTTCATTTTTTTTCTCAGCTGTTGGGACATTGGTCGATCATCTTATTGATCAGTGTTAGACAGGAACTAAAACTGGCAGATTCTCATTTGTCCAGTGAGCCCAGTTGTCTTTTCCTCCTCTGTTACACTGCCTTTATGTTCCTTTATGTTTACCTGATAGCACTGAGTTTACATCATGTGTTGATGGTGATAATACATCTTTCTTTCTCCTGGTTCTTATTTTCCTTGGTCTGACGTGTTGTCTAAGCAGTGCCCTCTCTGGTTGCTTTCCTTTCTTTTTTCTTGCCATCTTTTCTGCTATGTACTTCTAGAGAGTCACAGGACAGGTTATCTTAAGAGATTCTGCAAGTTTTTTTTTTTAATTTATTCTCCTCAGGCTTTGACAGAATGCATTGTGGGAGCAGTCTTCCTTTCATCAGGGTAGAGATGGATTGTTTGCAGCTTCTGGAACTGTTTGAGCAAACCTGGTCTGATTTTGCACTGCAGAAAGCATTTAGGGTACTTGCACAGCTGATTTGCAGGCCAAGCATAGCAGTAGCAATGTCCAGAAAAGGCCTGGTGACAAACAGATTTAATAGCTTAAGTGTGTCATTACCTCTGACTCCTAAGTTTTTCTCTCTTCTCTTGAACAGTTGGGAACATTTGTGCTGTAGAAACAAGCAGTATTAAGTATTAAGAAGCATCTTAGCTGACAAGTGGTCATGCCTTCTTGTATTGCAGAGATTTTTTGAAAACCTGAATCCAATGGGAAACAGCGTGGAGACAGAATTTACAGATTACCTGTTCAACAAATCACTGGAGATAGAGCCACGAAACGTCAAGCCTCCTCCAAGATTTGTTAGTATTTGATTTTTGTATTTATTTTTCAAAAAGTGCATGCATGTGTCTTTCATAGACAGCAGAAGTAACTTCAGATCTCTGACTTCATAACTACAAAGCTACACGTAAGTGACACCTTTTGATTTCGGTTGATATTTTCCTGTCGTTTCAGCCCAAGAAGTACAGCTACCCTCTCAAGTCCCCAGGCGTTCGTCCCTCCAATCCAAGGCCAGGTACCATGAGACATCCCACCCCCCTGCAGCAGGAGCCGAGGAAAATCAGCTACAGCCGCATCCCCGAGAGCGAGTCCGAGGCCACAGCCTCCGCCCCCAACTCCCCGCGCACGCCGCTGACCCCACCCCCTGCCTCCGCCACCTCCAGCACCACCGACGCCTGCAGTGTCTTCGACTCGGACCCCTCCAGTCCTTTCCATACCAGTAGGTGCTCACAGACAGCACGTGCCAGTCACATCTTGTGGGGCTAGGCAAGGGAAATCAGGTTTAGCCTCCTTAAGTGTAAAAAGCATTGCTTTTGTCTCCTTGCAGCATCAAAAGCTTTCAGTGTTTCTTACTTCCCCTTTTTCTTTAGAAAGTTTTTATTGTAGAGGAGAGAGAAACTGAACAGAATTAGGTGCGTTACATAGGGACTATTGCAAGTCTTTGGAGGACCTGTCAAAACTGAAGGCAGAGGTAATCTCTAGGGCCCATGTATGTCCCAAACAAACTTGTGGGATTTGCTGCCATATATATATGTGTGAAACTATTTGGTGAGTATCTGATGGTGAACAGTGAGAATAAAAAAATGAATTGTTTGTGGGTACCTTACTCTGCAATTCATAACTGATTCCAGTGTGCATGGACAGTTTTCCTGCTGAACTTAAAATCACTATTTGCTTGCTATAAATCCACCAGGACCTATCCATGCCTCTTTTTCTTGTCTTTCCCAACATAAAAGGAAGCTCGTATTTTATACTGTGCCCTCAGTATTTAATGGATATAGGCTCCTTTCACATATGAGAGTTTTCAGAGGTTACTCATGTGTTCAGCTGGGTGCCACAAGGAGATGACTTCCTAAAGGCAGAAGTTCTTTAGCAGAGCAGTGCCATTGCTGAGTGTCCAACCAGATCTTTGGAAAATCTCTGGAGAAGAAAGCACTTCTTTGTTGTTGGGTCCACTGACTGCAGGTTCAGGATAGTGTTTTAGTGCTGCTGTGACATAAGAACGAGTTTGTGGTGTAGTTTTGGTCTCAAGGATTACTTAAAAGAGTTCAGGAGCTGACAGCCACAGAGATCTTTGCAACTCAGTAAAGCAGTTTCTCTGGCAGCTGCAAGTAGAGGCTTGTTTCATTGTCTTTATTTACCACTTCCTTGATTCATGATGCTTTTTATGAGCAATTGCTTTATTATTTATGGCACCTCTCTTGGCAGCAATATTGAGCCAAAAGTTCATCATTATTCATGGGTTTTTTTAATGTCCCTTAGGATCTGCTTCTGTGTCATCCATAAACTTCACCAAAACTTCAGATGATGCTCCTGTCCCTCCTCCTGTTCCTCCACGAAGAAGACCAGAATCTGCCCCAGCTGAATCCTCCCCATCAAAAGTAAGCAGAAAAAAGGTCATTTGTTTTTCTGGGAGAAGAGGGGCAGGGTATGATAGAAAAGTAACTCCTGAAGACAGTACATTTATTTTTTGAAGAACTGTTTGTGAAAGAGTGAGCAGCAATGTATTTCAAGCCTTCACAGCTCTGCCTCACTATGTCTTGATCTCAAACAAATGAAAACAGATAGGACCTAAATTTAGGGTTAGAAATGTCTATCTACTGGTGTGCTGTGCTCATGCCCTTGCATTACCTGTGAGAACTTGAGGCTTCAAGCAGATGTTTCCATTTGGGATTAATTGTTCCAGAGTATCATTTTAGGATATATGAATAGGAGTGAGAACTGATGAACAGTAATGATGGAAAATGCTGTACACAACTCAGTCCTCTGGAAACTTTCACCAGAATATTTGATCCTGATGCTGTGGTGCTCAAGTGCTTGCTTTCCCCTCTTGTTTACCCATCCTGTCTGCCTGCCTGCTTAAGCCATTGCTACATTTTCCTTTTGTATTTGTCTGGCAACTGGGATCTCATCCTGCCTTTGTTGCAAACAAATTTCACCTGATTTCAGTGAAAGCTCTTTTGTGACTTCAGATTTGAAAATCTCACTCAAAAGTACTTCAGAGCAGATATGTCTTTGAAGAGAGCTTATAAGTACCTCTTCACCAGTTATTTTCAGACTGCATGCAACTGTTTTATCAGTCAGCAGAATTTAACATATCACCAAAATGTATCTGAAATCCTAACAAAATGTATTTGAAAACACTGTGTACATGATAGGGTGTTGGAGATAAGTTATCCTGTCACTGTGGTCTGCAGCTTGGGAAATGTTCACTTCCATTATTCTGACTACTTAACTCCATCTTCTGAGCAGAGTTTATTTTTTTTCCCTGTTCAGCATCATCGGCCTTTCCCTTTTTCTTGTTTTTTTGAAGAAATATCTGCTGTGTTATCCCACTCCAAGTGCTTGTTACTGGAGAGGTGGTGGAAGGCATCCAAGCCTCCCCAGCAAGCAGACCTGGAGCTAGCATGGACATTGTTGCTTTGACCATTCTTTGCCTTGCCCTTGTCCCTCTTTGTGCATCTTCATTCCTTCATTCCTTGGCTGTTCACTCCTGTGTTGCTGCACCCCTGCTAAGAGCAATCTGCAGTGCAGGTGAGGGCTTCTGTTTCACAGCAGAGTCCTGTACTTTGCTGCCACTCCGGAATTTTACTGACTGAAATGTTTGTGTACCTTAGATTACTTCTGCACACCTGGACAACCCACCAGCAATCCCTCCTAGGCAGCCAACCTCCAAGGTGTATTCTCCAAGGTACTCGGTGCCTGATCGGACCTGCATCTCTGACTCCAGTGTTACCACTGCAAACCCTCCCGAGCTACCGCCACGGGAGCCTGTGCGAACTCCAGATGTTTTCTCTAGCTCACCACTACACCTCCAGCCTCCACCCCTGGGGAGAAAAAGCGAACTTGGTAACACTTTTTTCCCCAACAGCCCCTCTCCGTTCACGCCCCCTCCCCCCCAGACGCCTTCTCCACATGTAGCACGGAGGCATCTGCCATCGCCGCCTTTGATACCGCAGGACATGGACCTCCCTTCTGTTGCTGGACCACCCGTTCCTCCACGACAAAGCACTTCTCAACATATCCCAAAGCTTCCTCCAAAAACTTACAAAAGGGAGCACACACACCCATCGATGCATCGGGATGGGCCGCCCTTGCTGGAGAATGCCCCCTCCTCTTGAACTGTCCCTTGCGCTGGGAGTCGCATTTTCCTGGTGCTATGTCTGTTGCTGGCAATGGATGCACTGAACCTGGTGGTGTCAAGGAGTTGGGATGTGTATGCCAAACACTAAGAACTCTCCAATGTGTTGGAAATGTAGTGTACAGAAATGGAATTGCAAAAACAGACTTTCTACTAGAAAACCCGGTTAACTTGCTATTCTTGTTTTAGTATGCAGGACATTGTTCTAAAGTAATTGGACAGTTGATTGTACCAGAAAACGGTCTGGAGAGACTTCTTTGGTCAATGAGCAGAGACTGTGTTTGTGTAATGATTAATAATGTCCAGTACAGGAAGGAAAAACAGTCTTGTATCCATCAGTTCCATACAGTGGCACAGTTTTCGGAATGAAAACATTATGCACTTTTTTTAAATCTCAAACAGGGAACTTTATATCCTTCTTAATTTTCCTTTGCTTTACTTACTCCCTGCTTTAAAATACCTTCCTAAAATTATGAGGAGGACTGTGAGGAAGATCTGTGGTACCTAACCGATCTAGAATTAAGGCAAAGCACTGTATTGCAGTCCTGTTTACAAGTCGTTACAATGAGTAGTAGGGGGTACCTAGGCTTCACCAAAGAGGTACTTTATTATTATTTTCTGAAATACTGTGGTGCCAGTTCAAAAATAAATTTTTGCCAGGAAGCATAATGTCTAATTATTGCTTTCTTTAGATAGAGCTGATGAAAAGTCTTACATCATTGAGGTGACAGCGAATTTTTTTTTAAAAGCAAATATACTACATTTAGAAGACTGTTAATCTCTGCTAGGTTATATCATGTTCTTTTTAAGGTTTACTGATAATCCATTTCATGACTAGTAGCTATTCTTTCTCAGTCATGCCATGAAAAGTCACTTGTCAACTTCCATAGCTATTGTCATGTTTTACTAACAATAGATTAATCAGCATACATAGGATTGCCTTGCAGTTGCATAAATCGTGTGTATATAGTGAATGTTGCATAAATATACTTGCAGATTGTTTTTAATTTAATTGAAATAAAGATAAAGATATGTTTGGCTGACATATGTTAAATTATTACATGGACAAATGTTCAACTTAGTTTTTCAGTTAAACACTGAAGGGGGATACGAGCCCATCTTGTAGTATATATTTTTCTTAGTTCACTGTATGTGTTTTAGTAATAAGAGACTAAAGAGGTGTCTATGGCATGTTACAAAATAATAGTTCAGTAATATTTGAGAGGCTGGGTTACTCCCAAAGTGAATTATTATATCTTATGAAATGTTACCCACATCCTGTAAGACACGTTAGAAAAAATCAAACTTATTAATCTTTACAGTGCTTTTCTCTGTCCAAAATACACATGATGAAACAGGTATGTTGTAAGTATTCTGACATGGTTTATCCATAAACCTGCATGCTGCTCTTCAACTCCAGACCAGACTGGGACAGTAATGGATGAAGAAAAGGAGCTCTGTAATGTCTTCTACAGTAGTAGGTAGGTGAAGCATAAAGTGTCTCATCTTCAGTGCATATGGCTCATGGGGCAAGTAAAATTCTCTCACATTTCCTCTTTGGAAGAAGAACACATCTCAGGATCTTGGAAAGCTGTGTCTCTTAAAGGTGCTGTCAGTTGAATGATGGCAGATCACCTTTTTAAATGCTTTCAGCAATGTCATTGATCAGGGCCCTTTGATCCTTTAGTATGGTTGTTAAGTTTAGGAAGCATTTCATCAACAGGAATGGCAGTTTTCACCACAGTCAGATCTTTAAATTGTCGGTTGTATTCCTTCTTGGATGTCTTTAACAATGTTGTTTTGAAACATTTTTTCTGGCAAAAAGGTAAACCAAGGGGAAGATCTCAAAACCTTGGCTTCAGAGGACAACATTATATGGGAGCTCTATGAAAACTCTCAAGCTACAGGAGGTGTAGTTTAGGTTATGGGTTCTTTGGATGAAAACACCATGATGAACATACATGTTCCCCAAATTATTAGCTCCTGGGTGGGTTACTGGGAAAAGTCTGTACATTGAGACTTTCTGATCTGTATTTCTTCTTCAGCACACTTTTGTCTGTGCTGTTGTGTGGCCAGGGCAGGACAGGCCACCCAGTGGTCAGGTTGCTCAGTCAGGAGTGATCTCACATGGCTCCTGCTAATAAGCAGATTGCTCCAATGTCAGCAGGTCTCTGCTTTCCTTTGTGAAAGGAGTATGCTGTTCCCTGTTGGTGGTTGAGGATAAAAGTGCTTTCCCAGTGAGATACTTGGACAGCAGGTGACAATGGTCACCGTGGAAGAACCTAAAGTAAACATTTTTTGGAGCCCAGGGGGCAGTCAGTGCACAAATCTCGGTGTTGACTCAGCTGCAAACGGGAAGGACAGGGTCAGAATCAAACCTGTAGCATTTAGGAGTTGTGTACAGTTGTGTACAACTGCTAAGCCACTGGTTTGTGTCATGAGAGCTCTGTGTTAATTTCTGATCTGGAATGGCTTATTTGGTCATGTTTGCGTTAGTGACAGTACTTTTCACACAGAAAATTTAATCATTTTAATGATACTCTCTCTGTCTTCGGTAGAATCACCCTGATTTGGACTGGTGTGGCTTGGGGTGATGATGTGACCTGGACAATGAAATGTGCTCGTGTGGAGGCCTGGAGAGTTGCTGTATTGCTGTAGAAAGCTGATACATGGCTAAAAGTCAGCCAAAACCACTGCAAACAGCAAAGGGTTATGTAGCAGAATTTCATAGGTTTATAGGAAAGATGGGAACAAGCTTTTTGGCAGGGCCTCTTGCAGTAGGACAGAGAGTAGTGACTTTAAACTAAAGGAGGTTAGATTTAGACAAAGCATAGGGAAGAAGTTTTTTACAATGGGTGTGGTGAACCACTGGAATCACCAAGAGGTGGGAGATGCCCCATCCCTGGCAACATTCAAGGTCAGACTGGAAGAGCTCTGAGCAGCCAGCTCTAGGTGAAGATGTCCCTGCTCATTGCTGGACGTTGGGCTAGATGGCCTTGGTTTAAAGGTTTTCCACCCCAGACTGTTCTGTGGTGATCTGGCAGGTGCTGAGCATTTGCTTCTGCTCAGCTGCTGTGTGGGAAGTTGCTGTTGTGCTGCCTGGTGACCCCATGGTGACACATTATTGTCACGGCTTTCAGCAGCCCAGGCAATCTTGTCTGCTGATGGGGAATGCTGTCCTCCTTCAGGGCTGGTATCATGGAAGCATTGGAGTGCTCCATCCTCAAGAAGACATTTCCAGTGTGGGCTAACCTGCTGCTCTTAAATACACCTCTCTTAAATCAGGGAAGGAGAGGTCTGTCTCAGTAAGAGCATGCTATACACTGGATTTAGATCCTTCAAGTTTTAGAGTGATGTTGTGGGATATTTAATGCTTTGTCTTTTGTGTGTGTTTTAAATTAGATTTTCCCAGTGATATCACTGGAGGTACTGCTGTTGAACATAGTAGATTATTGTGCTTCTTGGATAAGATTGTTGAATTGTCATTTCTAAGCCCAGACAATGCATAAGTGAAGTCTTTCTTCAGGAGAGAAACCTGTGGTGTGATACAGGTGTAAAAACAAAAATGCTCTTAACTTATTTTGTGAATTCCATTCCTTATTTTCCATTAAAAAAACAAACCACCTTTAAATGTATTTTTCTGTCCCCTGGAAGAAAATCTGCCTCTTGTGTTCAGTGGAAAATAGTGCATTATGAGGGAAACGAAGTTAAAGTGTAAGTTTTTTTAAGATTTTTTTTCTTACTTTCTAGCCAGCAAGTGTGAAATCCTGTACTGGGTGGCTGAGAAGTTGAAAAGGAAAAAAAATAAAACACCTTTTGTCAGATGCATGACAATTTAGCTGCCAAGTGTGCAGAACATCTGTAATAGTTTTAAAAAGAAGGTAAACTAAGGTAGGTGATCAAGGGCACATGTTACTGGAATTGCTTTGGACAAGTTTGCTGGATCTGTTTCGGAGTAAGCCTTTTTTGTTTTGACTCTGGGATGGCTGACTTAAACAGGGAGTGTAGCTATGGAGAGGTGTGGTGTAGAAGAGTCTAAGGAGATGAAAATCTGTCACAGTGAGCTACACCACTAGCAGAATCTTGACCAGAAGCCTGGAGAGTGACTCAGCTGAGTTCTGAATAAGAGTCTTAGAACTTTGTGTAGGGAACAGTCAGCTTGCATGGCTGGACTTGTAGGGATACAGGATTGTGTAAGTAATTGTGTTGCCTCAGAAAGGACCAGAGAAACACCTTTTAATGGATGCAACCTTCTGGCTGATTCAGTGCAAGAGGCAACAGCGTTATTTAAAGGCAACATTTATTTGGCATAGGAAGAAAAATAATCCAGAGCACACATGTACACTAAAGATGGATGTGAAATGGATCCTGCAACAGGTTGTGCATGTGTGGTGCTGAGCATCATTCATTCATATTATTTACATTTGCAGATTCTGAGCAGGTACAAGGACATCTCAAGTGGTAAGTATAGGCCTGAAAGTAAGAACTCATAGAGAATCAAAAAGAAATAACCATCAGTTCTGACTGTGCCTTAAATCACTAAAATAGAAGCTGAAATCCACATGCATTTTACAAGCAAGGGTCTGCCACTTTGGAAGGATTTCCTCACCCAGGAGCTGTTAGCAGGTAGGGTTTTTTTCCTTTGTCCTATTTCTGTCCTGGTATCTGCCTGGCAAATATGAAAAGCAGGTTTGTTTTGTGAAGGATAAAAGTATCATTACATACATGAGACCAAAACCACAAGAATCAGAGCCCTTGACAGCATCAGTGCATTACAATGGACACTCATCCATAATGATACAGCCCTGGCTCTTGGAGAAACAAACAGTTCTGTCTGTGGCTTATTCCTGTGCAGAACAAACAGGCTTTGCTGATGCTTCAGTTACAAGTATCTGGCTCTTCCTACATAATTTCTATCCTGGCCCTGCACAGTCTGGCTTAAAGCTGCCAAGTCCTAGGAACTATCTTTGTGATTCAGTGGCTGGTCAGCATGGAACAGTCCTGACTGGAAAGGCAAAGGAATTTGTAATTTGTTAAAATGAGGGAAAGAGATGGGAGTTTTTTGCCATTAAAAGCCTTACATTAAAAAAAAAAAAGTCTTCCCAGAGTAGTTTCCAGAAGCTAGGGTGGGAAAGTATGGTACTCCTTTCCTTTTTGTAAGGAGGAGTGGATATTTGTTTCATTAAAATCTATGGGAGAGGGACCAGCTAAAGCATTTTAACCTTTGGGGTTTTGCTCGGTCACATTCTTGAAATGTTGGGAAAGCCTTGATTTCAGTAAAGGATGGGTTTTGTCTGTCTGGATAGCCCTTTACACACACACCCCTTTGCCTCCAGCAGAGGAGGGAAAGCAGGTGGTAGATGCAGGCCAATCAACACTGGAGAGCTCTGGGCCCTGTGTCTGCAGCAGGTATTGGCCACTGCATCCACAGACACCTGCTCTGGGCTCCCCTGTCCTGCTCCCATGGCCAGGAGAGCCATGCAGCATGGTGGGTGCTCTTCCCTTGGCCCCAAAATCAGCCACCCTTGCACTGATGCAGAGTCCCAAGCACCCAGTCTCACAGTATTTCCCCCAAGGCATTGCTGTTGGTCCCATGGAGACAGTTCACAACTTTTTAAGGTGAAGCTGTCCTTTAGACAGACCAGCGTCCCAGGCTTGTCAAAACAAGGTGACAAAACCACAGTTGCTCTTGAAACTGCCCTCGGAACGTCCCAGCTCCAGGTGACAGCAGAGCTTGCCAGTCCTGCACTGGTGACACCACTTTGGCAGTGGCGCTCTCGTTGCTGGTGTGTGACGCGGGTATCACAGCAGAGCCTCTCTTTGCACAGATCAGAGTTACTGAGGCTTTGTCATGTCCAGGTGTGAGTGAGGAGGGTGGCCTGTGTCTGGCCTCGTTGGTCTATCCTTTCACAAGGAGGGCTAAAGATTCTGAACATGGTGCACCATCAACTTTCCTACCCTAGTGCCTCCATTTTTAGCAGGAAAAACCTTTCCAAAGCTGCACATGATGGGGCTCGTGAGGGTGTCAAGCCAAAGAGCTGGCAAAGTGTATTCCAGGCAGGCGGAGACACAGGCGATTCTGAGAGCAGAAGCAGTGATTCCTACAGCAGGACACAATTCAGGAAAACAGCATTCACATACAAGGAGAAAGAGGATTTTGGCAAGTGATGGAAGTCCAAAGGAAAGGATGTTGCTGATTAGGCAGTGCAATGCTTGGGTGCTTCAGCTGATGCTTCTTAGACCTCCTCAAACCACCTGGGTAATGTGAGCTGGCCTCCTGGAATACATCTTTGATGGTGGTTTCTTTTGGAAAGTAGAGGAAAGAAGGGAATTTTAGACTTCTAGCCAGGATGCCAGGGCTGCAAAGGTAACTGTTCTGTTGTGGGTGAGCCCAAATAAGACCTGCCTTGAGTTTGGAAGAGCAAAGATGTATGGCAAATTGAGCAGTTTTGGGGGATGAGGGGGAGGAGAAGATATTAGGGTTTGGCCAAAGTTTTCCAAAACTGGGGGAAGTTCAGTCAGGTAGGGATGAAAGCTAGCAAGTTCCTGTGCTTATTGGACCCGCTGGTTGAGCTCCACTGCAACCCAAAGCCTGGCCCTGCTATGTGCTAGAAAGAGCAGGATGCATTTGTAAGGCAGTTGTGAGAGTCTCCTCTCCCCCACCCTCCACCCTCTGTGTTAGTCAGGGGGATCCTGGGGCCTTGCTGTCTGTCTCCACCCTCGGGGGCCTGGGGAAGCACTGCTGTGCTTTGGCTGTGGCCTGCCTTTCCTGGGGCTGCTTATTTCTTTTTGAAGAGCTTGCGGAAGGAGCTCCGGAACCCCCCCTTGGGCTCGTGCCGCGGGTTGTGGTCGCTGAAGGATGTTTGCTCATTGTCATCCTTCTGGCAGAACCTGGTGTTGTCTTCTGCATGGAGCTCCTAAAAGGGAAAAGACAATTTAACCAGCATTTGCAACCTCACATTCTTGTTCCCTTCTCTTTTTTTCTATTTCTCTCTCTGTGCTAGAAGCGACCTGGTGGGTGAGGAGGTGCTGACAAGGCTGGGAAACAACACTGGTACCTCTGCAGAGAGCTTGTTGCTGGCTCTAAGGCTGAGGCAGTGACAGAGGAATAGAAGGATAAGCATTGTTAGAGGGGACTGGAGCCTTTCTTGCTAAGTTTTTTGTTTAGGAGAAGCTCACTAGCTTCTTTTGCCAGTGAGGGAGCAAGCCAGCTTGGTCAGTTGGAAGAACTTCCCACCCTCTCCTTTCTCCCCTAGGGCAGGGAGACATCAGGCTTTGGAGCTGTGATAAGGTGTGAAAGATTCTTCTGCTAGCTCTGCTGCTGCGTGGTTTTATATCTGTGGGGCAAAAGGCTTCATTAGCACACACACCTTGTGGTAAATGTGCCACTAAAAGATCTGTCCCTCTTTCAGGAGAGTGCCAAGCTCCTCTCAGCAAGACTCTGGACAAGACCCTTTTCTACAATTCTGCCCACCACTGCTATGGTGATTTCCTTTGCACTGTGGGGAGAACGTGTCCTGCAGTTCTGGATAAGCTCCACATCTGCATCCTGCTGTGGGCCATAATTCTGTGCAGGTGAGTGCCAAAGAGCTCCTAGGTCCCTTTCTGTGGGGTGGCTGTGTCCCCATGGTTCTTATCCCTCTCTCCTGTTCAACCATCTACAACCTCCTTCACTCACTAGGCTTTTTTTTTTTTTTTTTTTTCCTTTTGAAGTTTCCTTGCTGTCTTTTCAGTCAGGCTGTTGGAACCTACCTCCCATCATTATCTGGATCTACAGCCTCCTATCTGAGCACCTCAGAGCACCCTTGGCCTTGACTTCCATGGCTGTGACAGCCCAAAGCTGACTCTGAACAGCCACTGCAAACTACAGAATCACTGCTCCTGCAGGACCTGGTGTCCCTGAAGGGTTACAGTGCTGTTTGCCATGTCCCATCTGAGAGACACAGATGGGCTCTGACTGTTCTCACAGACTGTGGCATGGATCTGTACAATCCAGGCAACAAATACGTGTGAAACAAAACCTGTGGACAGATCCCTGCTGGTGTAAATGGGCTGAGCTTGGCCCAGTCATGCTGGTTTACACTGGCATGACCTACCCAGCACTTACCAAGCACTCCTCACAGCAGGTGGAAAGGCACCTGTTTGACTGGGTGCCAACCACAGCTCTAATTTTGAGCAGCTTTGTGTAAACTTTGTGACCTGCTCAGAACATTCACCTGCGGGGGAAGCTCAGTGACAGGTGGAGACACAGAAGAGGCTACCTTGTCTCAAGGGTGTTCTAGCTCAGCCAGCTGTGCACCTCAACCCTGTGCTTGTCCCTGGGGAAGATGTGTGTGAGAATGAGCTGTCGTGTCCCTCCCTTGGGCATGGAAATGCAGTTGAGGACTTGGAATGTGTGGGCTTGAAAGCTGTTTTGGCATGTTCTACTCTAACTGTATCTCAGATCTTTCTCCTCCTGCTGCTGCTGCTGCACCACCATGTGCCTTTTTTTTTTTTTCCTCCTCTTATTTAAGCCTCCTTACTTCCAAAAAGCTTGGTTTTTCACCCGCTCCTCTCTGTGGGGGGAAGTAGCTCCTTTGGGAGCTTCGGGATGAGGCTGAGATCATGTGAGGCTGAACATTCCTGTCCTGCTTCTGCTGCAGACGGCTCCCACTGCTGCTCCGTGTGCTGTAGAGTCTGGTGCTCACGCCCTCCGCGCTGCGCGGCAGCTCCTTCAGGGACCTGCTCAGCTGCTTCCCTTTGCTGTGGAACATCTCACGCTTGTAGGTGCTGCTGCTCACGGGAGTGCAGCTCTTAGGCAGCGGCTGCAAGGCATGGTCTGTCCTCTCTGGTTCTGAGGTGAAGTTCACAGGCCTGAGGAAGCAAATATCCAAGCTGGACTCGGAGGAGGCTGGGGAGCAGTTCTCAAAGAGGGCGAGGTTTTGGAAGGTGTCGTCTTCATAGGGGCCTGGCATGGTGAAAACCTCCCCAGGGTAGTCAAACTCTTCGTAGCTGGGTGCAAAGTTCCTGGCATCCTGCAGCAGTTCCACAGAGCTTCTGATGGCTCTCTCGGTGTTCCCCACAGCATCAGCCGGCGGTGCTTCGTACTCCATTTCGGGGATGGATTGCAAGGGGGCTGTCAAGGCCTTGAGTTCCTGCTCTGTCAGCTGAGAGGAGGCCAGGATGTTCTCTGGCCTCTCATGCTTTCTGCTTTCCATCTCCCAGTCAGGGGGCTTTACAGCCTGGATGTTCTCCATCACAGTTGGCTGGGGTTTCTTCATTGGTGGCATCAAATGCCTTAAAAATAAAAAAACAAACCAAACAAAAAAAGAAAAAAACAGACGGAAGTGGAATACTAAAGGATGACAGAGACAGCATGACAAATCCCCCCCACCCCTTCACTCCCCTAGCCCTATTGTGTTGCTTTTATGGCCAAAAGGTACTCTCCTATCTTGGAAAACAGTAACAGAAGATGTGTCTCTTACAGAAATTGCCTGGCTGGTTTGGAGGACCAAACTTGGAGAGACAGGACTGCTTATCCAGTAGCTTTGGCTGACTTTTGTACTCTACACCATGAAATCAATAGAAACTGAGATGAGAAGCCAACTGCTCCATCTCTCTCCTGTTCATCTGCATTTTAGAATTTAACTTTCTCTCTCTGTAATGTAGGAGCTTTGCCTCACTTTCCTGTGGTCTGGTTGTCTTTTCAGGTGGACTGGGTTTTTCTCTTGGATAAAGTGACTCTGTGCCCAAAATGTATCAGGAGTACTTGGAGGGCTCCTACCCTGCTTGTGTTTCAGCTGAGTCTTCAGTTCAGGATGAATGTGGGGGTGGTGCCAGCTGAGGCTGCCAGGGTGGAGGCCTGGAGCAACCTGTCTGTGAGAGGAGGGAGATTGGCTGGGGTAGTCTGGGGAGAAGGAGGCTAAGGGCTGATCCATAACACTGCTAACAGAGGGGGACTGGGAATGATGCAGCCAAACTCCTTTTAGTATCAAACGAAAGCACAATAGCCACAAATGGCTGGCATAAGAATAAAGTCTAGTGTGTTCCTCTGATCACCATCTCATTTGGCACCTGTCAGACTGGAAATGGCTGAAGGGGAGTAGCTGAGGGCACTTGGTCTGTTCAGCCTGGAGGAGACTGAGGGGAGACCTCATTGCAGTTTGCAGCTTCCTCCTGAGGGACAGCAGAGGGGCAGGCACTGATCTCTTCTCCCTGGTGCCCAGTTACAGCACCCAAGGGAATGGCCTGGAGTTGTGTCAGGGGAGTTTTAGGTTGGGTATTAGGAAAAGGTTTTTCACCCAGGGGATGGTTGGGTACTGGAACAGGCTCCCCAGGGCAGTGGTCTCAGCACCAAGCCTGACAGAGCTCAAGAAGTGTTTGGACAATGCTCTCAGGCACTTGGTGTGACTATTGAGGATGGTCCTGTGCAGGGCCAGGAAATGGACTCAATGATTCTTGAGTCCTTTCCAACTCAAGAGTATTTTGTGATTCTGTGAAGATTTCCAGGTGCTACCAGTAGCCCTGTTTGTCTTGACTTAGTTTTGTGTCTTTTTGAACCCATTTTGTACTTGTATCTTGTGATAGTGAATCACATAATTCAATTGTGTGCTATGTGGAAAAGTATTTTTTTCCCTGCTCTGAGACCTTAGTTGTATTTCCCAGCTCTTGTAATAATGTGAATAATGCAGAGTGTTACTGTGCACACCACTGTCAGGCCTAAACAAATTCATGTCCTCCCTGACGTGCTGCCTTAGCAGGCAGCCCTGGGTAGAGCTCCGAAACATTCCCTGCTTGTAAACCACACAGTAGGGGACAGCAGGATGGAGCCAGCCCTTCATCTCTCTATCCATATGCAGGAAATGGTTTTGGAAATGGCAGCCTGTAGCTGCCTGGTGTCACTGGCATGGTGTGGGTGAGGAGAGAGTTTTCAGCCTACTTTGAAAGCTGCCCATGAGGACAACAGGCTTACGGGGTGGTTGTGCCAGAGGAAGGTGCTGCTGGGAATGACTGTATGGCCTCTTCAGTGTGGATCCCACTGTCCCGCATTGATGCTGCACTGGGTGTTGGAGAAACCTCCTGGCTTGTACACTGGGAGGTGAGACCTTTGTACAGCTTCACCAGGGATGACCTGAGGGAGGAGAAATCCATCGTCGGGCTAAGAAATAAGGCAGGGAATGAGCACGAGCACGTAGAATCACAGAAAACAGGACTGGGAGGGACCTCAATATTCCTGTTCACCTCTGCCCACCCCAAGGAAGAGCCTGTTCCACCTAGTCTGCTCCAGCCAGCAGGGCATCCTGCTTTCTGTGGCGTTCTTGACACCTCTCCTGATAGCAGTCCCTCCCCTGCAATCTACTCTAGCCCTTTACCACCCTCCATACTTGGAAGCTTCCCTCAAAATTTGATCTTGTCCTACTCCTCAGGTAAATCATCACAAGGAGCAAAGGCAACCAGGTTCTGATTTTAGTAACGAGCCTTGATTTCAAGGAATTGTTCTGAACTGCAACTGGAGAATCTACATTCAGGGTCATTTCTCGCATAGTTCATCTCAAACAGGTTTTGGGAGGCTTTTGTTTCTCCCCCCTCCTCCCCCAGTAAAATAACACCATTCATTTGAGAGTCTCAGACCATAAGGGAAGCAGTCCTCACCAGGGCCTGGAGCTGCCAGAGCTAAATCTTTGTTTTTTCCCACTGGGGAGTGACTCTGCCACCAGCTTAAGGAATCAAATGATCTCATGAAACATGTTTAGAAGGATTTAGAAATTAATTTTCTTTCTGTCTCAGAGTTAGGCAGAAGGGCCCCACCCCAAATCTGACCTCTGTTTGGAGGGCAAATGCCAATAGTGGTTGTTCTCCAGCATTCAGATGCAAATGGATTTGTTTTATTTCAACAGAGCAATGTGCCTGTTGATCTTGC
>VZTB01003823.1:7066-22045 GCA_013397245.1 Thryothorus ludovicianus
AATATTATGTTATATTTTTTCTGCATTCTTTAGCTTTGAGTGGTGATGGGCAAACAAAATGACGTCAGTAGTCTGAAATAGAACAACTGATCTTGTGACATCCATAAAATTTTTCTCTGCTTTTGATTCTGGAGCCATATGAAGACAGTAGGTCTCAAATATTAATTTCACCTCCCTATAAGAGGATATTAAACCTGTCTGTTGCAAATGTTCAACTTGGCAAACCTAGGTAAGGAAAAAACTGCTACAATTTGTAGCTGTGAGTATATGACCCAGAGAATAAATAAATGAAGAAAATCTAGATTAGCAGCAGGAGGTGCTTTACTTCACTAATTAAAGTGAAATGGACTTTTTTTAAACCCAGAATTTTTAGGGAAATGTCAACTTCAGTACAGCCACACTTCACTGAACTATAATATTTTCTTACCTTTGACCAGTGGATCCTACTTTGCCTTCATATGTTGGTTGGTTTTACTGAGATTGTTTGAAATCACTGAAACATCAGTAGTTTAAGTAAACACAATTAAAATAATATCCAAAACTATGCTGCTTGACACTGCTCTCATTTCTGAAAGAGGAGACTCTACAAATTGGTGTCAGCCACACCATCCTCACCCAGAGACATCCTCAGCTGTGGAGGCCAACTGGCATGGAGCAGTCTGTGTACATAGCAGTAAATTCCACCAGCAACCAAACTGCCCACTGGGAACAGTTTCTGCCCATGTTTTAACAGGAATTCCCAAGAATTTTCAGGGAGAGTCCTGGCTGACTGAAATAAAAAATCAGGACAGGGACCATTCTGACAATTTCCTAGTCTAGATCACTGAGTAGTAGTACCACAGAACATGCCTTGGCAACATTTACTTTATAGATATAGCTACGAAGGGATGCAACTTCTCTGTGTTTTCTTTACAAAGAAAAGGAAATTGACTTGTTTTGGGTGCAATTCATCCTATATTTTCAGCTATAGTCATATAAAACAAATTTAATTAATAAAGCTCTGAAGGTGTCTGTTAATTTTCATTGTCTGTAAAGTCAACTTAGAGAGACTTACTAAGATATAGAAGAGAAATCTAGAGGGATGAATCTCCCTCATATGATTAGAGGAACTACTTAGTGATGACGCACAGCCAGCAAAAATCTTTACTTTTTCAGCACATGAAGATAACAACTTGGATAGCAGCTTCTTTCAGGCACAAAATCCAGATTGAATCCTAGTTTTCAGATATCAAAAGGCTTCTGTGTAAATAATTTTTAGCTTATTTATGAGTGCAGTGCAGGTTTTTCAGGAATCTGAGAGAAGTTGTTATTTTTTTAGCTGTGGTATGAGATAATTAGACACACAGCAGTAAGAACGTGTATGATGACAAGTTTGAGAAGTAGGAACATAAGATCAGAAGAGCATTTTCATGATACTCAGACCAGTACCCTCCAGTACAAGCAAATCAGACATTGCAAAGTCCCTTTCTAAAATATTTATCTGTATGAATAGCTATTTGTTCCTGTGCTCTTACTGAACGATTGAGTTAACTTCCCTTCTCTGGTTCTTACAATTTCTTCCATTTTATAGCTGAAATTTATTCTTGACTATTCTGTCTGTCCTTGTGCCAAGTTTGCCATTAATCTGAAATAATAATTTTCCTTCCCTGCTGCTCAGCCTCCATGACATCCTTGCAGAGAGAAATCTTATTTTCTCTCAGTAGTCATTTTAGTGAGCAATACCAGTGAAGGTCTTTAGGTCTACTACCTGTGTCTAGTCTACCTTCTGTGTCTGTTTCAGTTTAAATTAGCCTTTTTTGAACACAGCTTTCAAAAAAAAGCATAGTTAAAATTTCTCTAATTCCTTGCAAAATTATTTTAGCTCATTATTTATTTCATCTGGAAATTAGCCATCAAATGCATCTGTTCTTATTTGTCTTTTCTACAGAGACAGCTTACTCAGTCTGGAGGTTATCCTGGTGCTTATTCTGTTTCTTTATTTGAATATAATGAGGTCTTTGACTTTTTCTCTCATTTGAGGTGTGATCATTTCCATCCCATTCGTATTAGATGGGGGCCTTTGCCCCATGTTCAACTTCTTCATGATTTTTGAGACCTGTGGCAAAAACCTACTATTTCAAACAAAGCTTTATTATCTTTAGTCACATTCTCATTCTGAGCAGCAGAAGTTTTGTTTCTTCTTCCTAAGGTACTTTTACAGCTGAACAATTGTTTCAATAGCTGCAAGGTTTAGCTGATCTTTTAAGTCAAATTACTTGCTTTTACTTATTTCTATGACATAAAGTTTGTTTGTATATTTGTTCATTTCTTTATCCCTTATAGTTCCTCTGCTTAATCCACATATTCTTTTTGGAAGAAGTGGTTTATCCATTTATCCATTTTTCCACTGACTGGTAAGTATAAAATACATAGGAATATAACTCCCGACCCTTTAAGGGTATCTGACCCTTTTTTCATGTTACAGTTACAGAGTTATGAAATTTAGTAGTAAATTTTGCATGTTCTAAGATTTATTCTTGAGTATTCTGCTTTTAAAAAATTGAATATTTTTTTGAAAAAAAATTGAAAATTTTAGTTGTTGACTTAATTTTGTTTATCTATTCATGCAATTTAAACTAAATTCATTATGACTTTACCTAAAATTTTCTACAGCTACTGGGCTACTACTAATGGGAAGAGACTGTAGCTTTTTCAAAGTTCCATTACTTCGGTAAAATTCTGTGCTAGTTTTTTGTCACTATGCTATCATTAGTGGACTATATTTTCTAACCTTTATCTGAAGTAATATAACATAATGACTTACTTCTTCTCAATATTTATCTTCCTGACAGTAATAAATCTGTTCCCTTTTGAATCCCACCTTGGGGAGCCTGCAGCATAACCATGGTAATGAGAAGCCTTCCTTGAGTCAAAGGAAAATCTGTCATACCTGAGATATTTTGGCATAAAGGTTCAGTGAAAAGCATATTTCTATAAAACTTTGTTTCATCGGGAATTTTTCTCACTTGTTCCACACACATCTCCCAGATAGATGATATAAACTTTAATCAAACACAGATCTTGCAAATGACAACCAGACAAACTACCAAGCAACTGAGAAACAAAGACTTGCTTCTCCTTCTATTGAATGTCTCATCGTAATAATTCCAGTGTTTTCTACTTTTTCCTGGCTGGTTCCTCTAAATCACCTGAAACATTTGATAAAGAGTAAAACTGTAGAGACGAACTATAAAAAGCCAGTGGGAGGCCTGTTTTCTATTCTGAAAGCTTCTACAGAAGGAAACCATATTAAAGTCTAGAAAATATAATGAAAGTTAATTTTACAATGTTGGACTGGTGATAGTCAGCAGTGTAACATGCAAATTGGTCTAAAGTAGCAGGAGTGTGGATATACATGTGTATGTACATAAATGTGTATGTACATACATGTATGTCCACATGTACATACACACAGGATAGAGAGAGAGTCAGGACTTAGGAACTTGAAAAAAGCAATGGGTTAATCCATCAGTATTTTTCCACTTCTCAAAAAAAGAAGCTTACAAGCTGTGACATTGTGATATGGCTTGATATGAGATGATATAAGAAGCATAGAATCATAGAAAGGTTTGGGTTGGAATGGACATTTAAAGGCCACACAGTCCAACTCTCCCCTACAATGAGCAGGAACATCTTCAACTAGGTCAGGCTGCTCAGGGCCCTCAACAACTTGACCTGGAATTTCCCCTAGGATGGAGCACCCACCACCTCTCTGGGTAACCTGTACCAGTGTTTTACCAGCTTCATTGTAGAAAATTTCTTTGTTATAGCTAATGTGAGCCAACCCTCTACTAGTTTAAAATCATTATCCCTCATTTTATTTCTACAGGACCTACTGCAAAGTCTGTACCCAACATGGCTTCGCTGACTAGCTCTGTGAGAGATCAACACTAATCCCCAATCCCAAGACTCTGTGTGTCCATTGTGTGTCTATATTGATTAGATCTAGCTCTTTCACATCCAGGACACTTCTCTTAGTATCTCCTCTGCATCATGTGATTTATGTGATCTTTCTTACATTAAGATATAATTATAAATTTTCAGTGATTTCTAGGTCAAAATGTACAAATTAATGGGAAAGGTGTGGAGCACCTACCAAAATGATATTTTCATGACATGATATTTGGGATACGTGTTGCACTGGTTGGGGCGACATGCAAGGCATTTAGGCAATGACTAAGATTGCTTTGAGATTGCAAAGCCTACTGGGAAAATATCAAATGGCTCTTCAATGAAAAAAGACAAGGTTCAGGTTCATACACACTGCCTTGACACCTTCTCTATATTTCTGAAATTCTGTGCAGGCTTGGATCTGTCAACACCAGGGCAAGCTAACAGCCGAGGAATGCTGACTTCCAAGAGTCCAAGACTTGAGGCTGTGCACTGATATTTTTATGTAGTAAAGCAGTATAGCCCTGGGCTCTCTGCTGGCTCAGATCTTACACTTCTACCTCTTACTCCATTTCATTAAGAGTCTAAAGCCAGTTCATGGAGCAATCTTGCTGTACATCTTTAACAAAATTTAAGATTCAGCCTAACTATGTCCATAGTCTAAAGAAACTCTTTCAGGGCTGGAACAAGGATATCAGTTTGGATATATTTTTACTCAAACTGGTGAGTTCAGACACAGTTCCAATCCACTGATGACCTTCACTCTAAGCTCAGATGACAGAAAATGCTGAAACTTTCCTAATGCCTTTTTATGCCTCTAAGTAGACAGTGACACATTTCTGTTGAATTTGACTGACAACAGATAAGCATTAGAAGATGTATTCTGGAGTTTCATGAGAAACAATGAAGATTGTAGCATTTTGGAGAGATTCTTGATGATTGAAAGAAAGCAAATTTCCCTCTTATTTTCTAGAAAGATAAAAAATATATTTTTAGGACCAAGAGCAGATCAACATTACCTCAGTCCCTGGAGATGCAATAGAGAAAATAATTCTGAAAATAATTTCTAAACATATGAAGAGCTAGAATACGGCTGAAAGTATTCACCACGTGTTTAAAAAGGGATAATCTTGCTTTACCAAAATGGCTGTGATGAGCAGAGCAGAGAGCAGTGGGTGTTTAACTTAACTTCAGGGAGGCTTTCAATACACTCCTCATGTCCTCATTTACAAACTAATGAGGTATGGACAAGAGAAATCGACAACAGGGCCAACAGAGTATTGTATCCCTCAAGTATTTCCTTGACAAGGAGGAAATTATAGGTCAAGACCTTAAGCAACCTAATGCTACTTCAAGTCTGGACATTGCAGACTAAGAGACTTCTAAAGGTCACTTCCAATTGAAATTATTTTTCAGTTACTATAATGCCAATACTATGAAAGAATATAGACAAAAATCAAAAACATAACTTTCCCTGGTGTTTTACCAATTCCATTCCAACACAGGCCATCACTGCAAAGTTTTGTCAAATAATAATTATTTTGTGGTTTAAGAGTTGGAGAGTAAGTTTTTTTCCACATCTGCTTCTGGTGATAGAGACTCAACAAGACTGCTAGAAGTTGCACCACATGAAAATTATGGCTTTTGGTATTTACATTGTTAAATATTAGTGGAGTTCACAAGTAAAAACTGGATCATTATCTGAATTGCTCCCTTATTTAAGTTTGGGACATGTTGAATGTGTCTTGTGCCTATGATAGGTGTGTATGTCCTAGATACATAACAGAAACCTTCAAATTCCAATTATGTATACAATATTTTATGGAATCTTTTGAATTTTGTAGCAGAAACTATTGCTCTTCTTAATAATTTTCATGTATTTTTAAGCAAATTTATGGCCCCATGAGAGGGTGTGTGTGTATGTTTAAGACACTGCATACATGATTTTTGGAAGCAGAGGGTTATATTCTTATATTGCTTGTAAAACCATATATCCAAAATAATAATTAATGGCTTTGTTGAGAACAAATGTACACAACTATATATTTTGGTACTTTGTTGAGTAAAAAAATGGTATTTTAGGTAAAAGAAAGAATTGGAATTGAAAGTTTTCATTTATTGGATTTTTTTGCCTAGTGTAAGAGACTTTGGCATTAAACCCTTCTAGTTTAGAAGGGAATAAAATAGAGGAACAGTCCTTGGTCTATGAGCAAGGTTTTGGCCTTAGTAAATTCAGAGTTTCTGAGTGCACAGCTCATGAGCCATCATGGCCTGAGGACCATTCCCAAAAACAGCTTAGACTTAGAGTGGCAAAAATTGTTTAATACTGCAGACATGGAAAAATAATTTCAGTTGGCTTCTGAACACCCATTGTTTATTTCATTGTTCATTGCTGTTTTTCAACAGAGAGGTAGGCAGCGTCTCTCTCCTGGTGAACTTCTGGTAATCTTGTAGTAATGTCTGGCAAACAAGTCTCCAGTTTTGGTAAGATTCCTTGCTCTGGCTTTCCTAATTTTGAAAATATAGCCCCAGTGGATATTATCATATTTTTTTCCGCAAACAATAAAATAAAAGTTTTCTCTCTTTGGATCTGACATCTACTTGAAATTAAATAAGTCTGCAGTAGCTTCAGCTATTCTCTGAATTGAGGATTTTGGTGGGAAATAACACAAGAACCAAACAAACTGGAAATGTTTCACCATGGTTGTTTTTCTGTCACATGCTATATACGTATACATAGAAACATATTTTTCTATAGCGTTATACTTTTGTTTTTATATCTATTGATAACATCTATCTTTTATGCTAACCAGGTTTAAGCATTAATCCTGGCAAGTTACCTCTTCAGAATTTAGTTATCATGTTGTTTATGTATGTAATTCTCATTGTTTTCCATAGGCATCACATAACCCTAAACAACAGGATAATTACGTCCCTGGATTGACTCCACTTATTGTAATGAAATTATCTCAGATTTACACTGGCGTAACTCAGAGCAGAAGTTGACCTCACAGTCTTTACACAAACTGTGTCTTAACCCAGCAAGATTTTGGTCAATCCCTTTAAAATATAGAAAATGTTCTTTATAATAAAAGTCATAAGATTGTAGAGCGTGACCTTCAGCTTTAACAATTCAGAAGCTCCCAGGGTCTTTCTCCTCTTTAAAGAATGAAAATAAATTCTGACAGCTGAATAAATATAAGGGGTCTAGTGTCGGTCTGAGGAAACAGATTTTCATTTTGTCACAGATGACTTCAGTTCACAGGTTCTCAGTGGAAAGGGAAATCAGCATCTGCTTAACATGGGATTAGTTGTTGCTCAGGACAGCCTATGGTCAGAGAGAAATAACCCCTGCCCCACAGTTACTACAGTGATAAACAGGCAGCCACAGAATAGAAAACTTTTTATACCAATGCAACATGAGAGATTCACCTTCTCCTACACTTTTTTTCTCTTCACTAGGTTTTTCCACACATTACTAAAGTATTATATCTTCCCTTACCTGCCAAGTTAGCTCAGCTCACTTGGTATAATGTCACAAGACAGTTTCTGTGTCAGTGATACATGTTAGTGATTTCTGTGTAAATAAGACTTTTCTTATACTGGAGGGGGTTGTGTTTGGTTAGTACTTGGTGTTTAGGTTTTGTTTGTTGATTTGGTTTTCTTAATAGAGCTGTAAACAGAAATAATTCTACAACTATTAACTTAGTCTTTCATCTGTGTTTTAATAAGGTTCTGATATCACCTTTTCTATTTAAATAGATCACTTTACATTACATTCAAGGTGTTTACATTCACCATAAGGACAAGGAGCTGACACTTTCTGCAACACTTTTTTTCTTTATAGATCCATATGAGAGATAAAGATGTGTTTGAAACCTTAATGCTGAAGGAGGCCTTTCCATTTTTATGAGTATTTTCATTTATAGCAGGCATATGCAATTGCTCTTTTCTTCTCCCTGTCTATTTTAACAGAGAATAATGAGCTAAACTTCCAACTGAGAGTCTTAAAGCTCATCAGGGCATTTGTTGCAGGAATGTGTCACAGAACAGGGTATTTAAATTTTTTATTTTCTTCAGCACTTTTTGCCACCTGGCTTAGATATCACTCTGTTCGTGTCCTCTTGTCATCAATGCCATTGTTCACCTAACTCTGTCCAGGACTTTTAAGAATTTCTTTCTACCTGAGGTTTCTACTCCCATTTGGGTTATATAATGTTCAGGTCCAGAGGTGCCTTGTGTGGCAATGTCTGAACCTGGGCAGAGCTGCTATTATAAAATAAGCTTTAACAGCAGATTTGTTGTAAGGCACAGTTCTACAGGCCCTCCTGCACAGTTTACAGCTTCTGCAGTCACATACACAACATGCATCTTGAGGCATGCAGCCAAAAATCTACCTAATGTAAGCTGTAGTAAATAATTCAGAATGACTGATTTATTTCAGAAAAGAGACGTGATATGGTCATGAATGATATGAAATAGAGAGAGACAGAATTGACTGAAAACAATGTTTTCTACTAATTATTTGTTCAGCTCCAGCCAGCAAACATCATTCCTGATTTGCATTATGACAGAAAAATTAATATGGCTAGAGTCACTCTTTCTTGTATCTTAAAGTCTTTAGACCATAAAAAATATCTAGGAATCTGTGTGTTCCTTCCCACAACAGATGCTGAATAACAGCTTGTAAGTGAAAAAAATGTTATCAAAGTCAGTGGTTCAAAAAACGCATGTGATTTTTTCCTTTGAACACATTTAATATATAACAGAAGATTAAAAATTATAACAGAGGGTTAAGCTATATATCAATCACAACTTTGATTATGCAGCAAACAAAAGCTAGCAAATGTTGACTTGATACAAAACATTTTGATCTAACAATATCTCTTTGCCTCCAAAACTTCATAAACTATTATTTAAAGGCTCTCTAAGGGCATAGAATTTCTTTTACTGAATTCAGATAATCCAGAGAAGATTCTCAATCACCAGGAATGGTACAGTAAAATAGGACAATTCAGCTTGGCTGCAAGTCAACCAGTGGGCTTCCCAGTAGATCCATAGCCACACACAGCTGGAATGTGGCTGAAAGAAGGATGCACGGCTAATGTTAATGAGATAAACACAGTAATAGGAGAGAAATAACTGTTTACACATGTTGAAAATGCTTGTATTGTATGTTCAGCCTCCCCATATGGTACCATAGGAAATAACCAGGTACCATATGTGCTTTAGGAAATAACCTTCCATTGGTGCCACAGGAAATAACCAGGTACCTTTTGCTACCAGGCTGTGTGAATGCCCAGAATCCCTAAGACCTCCATGAACTAAGTCCTTACTGATGTTTTCCCATTATTGCTCGTCACAATTCCAGCAACACAGCTCTGCCTCTCTGTTAATTTAGACTGTCTGGTGGGGCCATTGAATGCAAATGGAGGTCAGGATGAGTCTCAGATTCAGTAATGTGGTTGAGAGTCCAGGAAACCAACATCTGTCCTTTAATAGGTCCTCATTTTTCACTCCACTAGACTGAGCAAAATAATAAAAATTATGTTTCACAGAGGAAGAAACGTATCCTAAATAGAAAGAAGTGTGAAATTTATTGTGAAATCAAGAAAAATATTGTTTATGGATCTATTTTTCAGAATGTTTTCTCAAAAATAGGTGAATAACAGCAAAGTATCTATTTTTGCTTCTTTTTCTCTTTCCCATAACTTTTGAGCATTCTGGACACAGTCAGTCAATCTGATGGAGAAATAAAAGTTTTAAAAAGCTCTTAAAACATCTGGAAAACAGGGTCAAAAAGAGACTTAGGAGTTTTCTCAATGTTGGGATGGCAAGAGAAATAGCATCAGAACCTCATAATTCAGCAGAGAGCCGGTACCCAACAGCAAGTGTCCAGCCACTGGGAAATTCAAAGCTTGCAATGAACAGTAAGACACAAACCCCACAGGAGACCATGCTTCACTCAGCTAAGAAGAGTAAGTAGTTTATGGAGCTATCTGTGTCTCATTGTTTGTTGGAGCTCTTAGTACAAATGAAACTATGTTCCCAATCTAATGCAGAATAGATTATTTTATTTTGGTTTAAGACATTCTAAGTTTTAAGAGTGTAAATTATGAGCTATAATCAGGACAGTATCTTGAATTTTAACCCTTTTTCTTTGCTACTTTTTGATCTTTCTTGTTCATTCCTAAAGTGTATTTTTAGTAAATTATTGATATTTCCTGAGAGATTAACAAAAATTTTTGTAATGTACTTGATTCATGTTACAGCCTTAGTAGATCAACCACTAGACAATACACCTACTGGAAATTATATTTAAAGATTTAAATATGCCCTTGGACAATAATAAAATAAATATGTAACTCTTATTTACAAATTCTTTACAAATATAACAAATCTCAGTCAGAAAGACAAAATTAAGCATATATAGGTATTTTACCAGTTCTGGTGCAGTATCTAGCACAGTAAAATGCAGCTCATCAGCTCAGGACAAGAAGTCAGAATCAGTTGATGGAGAGGTTAATTTACAACAAAATCTATGTCTAGTTGCTCTAAAGAGAACCATATATTTGGATGGTGACAAAAGTAGGATTGAAGCTTATTTTCAAATTGTGAGTCTCCTAGATTTTTGACAAGTAAATAAAAAAAATTTAAAAAAGAATTCCATGGAATGTACGAAGACAGATTTAGGATACTTTTTTTTAATGTTTTCTGTCATAGAAATTGAAAAGTGCAATGACATAATAGCGATGGCATGCAATTCTGAATTATTATGAAATTCTTTCATAATATGTAACAAATAGTTTTTCATAATTTCTGGCCAAGCTGGAGGTGTGTTTGAAAAGGGTTTGATTAGAGTGAGCTAAAAGGCATCTCACCACCACCCACTACTACTTTCTTAGCTACTATTGTTTTTTTTATATGGGATTGCATCATGTGAACCAGAAATCTGCAAGATGCCTAAAGTCACCACAGTGTCTTCCAGAGCACAATGGTATACCTACTGCAACAAGTAATTAATCTTGGGCTCAAGATTTCCTGATGGGAGCCTATTGACCCCAGCACAATAGATGAAAGTATTTTATCCTGTGTGTTCCCCTACTGACCCCTTTGCCACCTTTTTTCATGCACTGTCTGCTCTCATTCCAAACCAAAGAATTCATCCTTCACTCTGATATTTGGGGTCTGCCTGACCCTCTCTTGCTCTGTGGAAGATTTCTTGGTTTTGCTTAAGAGGATCACTCAGTAAGAAAGACCTAGCAAGGTTTAACCATACACAGTGACAGACATGAACGAGCTCAGGAGTGTCAGGGATGCTGGGCTTTACCCACAGCTCTGATCGCACACAGTTTTTAATGGGAAGCTGCATGTCGTCTCTGCACCTGCTGGGAGCAAGTTTGGGGAACAACTGGGCATACTCAGGACTAATGAGGGAACCTGCAAAGAGACCTCAGTGCAGCTGCTCGCAAATCACCATCATGGTCCTTCTGGGCTGGCAGCTACAAGCTTGGAAAATGAACCTCCAAGCTCTCTAGTATATTAAATACTCATAAGGTGGATGGCAAAACGAGACATTGAACCTTTTGTACTAACCCCAGTGTCCAAGTCACATCTAGACTGGCCCAGAGGGTGCTCCTGTGGGCAGATAACACATGGACTGTTTTGGCCATGATCCGCTCTTGGGGCTAAAGTCCATAAGAAGGTTAAAAAAGCTACATTAAGGCTAGGTATTTGAAGAGAACCAGATTTTTAGTGTGGCTTTTCAATATTTTCCCTGGGATGTCTCAGGTTCCAAAGCCAGGGAGCAAGGTGCTAAAACTGATTCCTCAGCACTGATAGAATATTTTGTCTCCCAGAGACACAGAAAAGCTGGACAGTAGCTTACAGAGCCCATCCAGCCAGTGCAGGTATGTTAGTATTGCTGTTTTCCACTCTAGGGACAACAGTGCAGCAGCTTACATTGGCTCTTGCTAGCTTAAAAAATTAAAGAGCTGTTTCAGACTCTCCTGCAGCAGCAATTACCCTCTGCTGAAAAAGCTGTGCTGTAAATCTTCAGGGTCCCCTGACACTCTCAGTGACAGCAGACCTCCAACTGTTACACTTCAAAGACCATCTTGGATAAATATGTGAAAAGTGTCCTAAACTCTTACAGTAACTGTAGTCCCAGAGTGAATGTCTCCTCCCCCATGCCTATCCATCAGGCTCCCATCTAATTGCTTCATCTCCTTGTTCCTCTGTGCCTGTCACTGGGAATATTTTCCAATGCAACATATTCACTCTCCCCCACAGGCTTGAAAGAGGGTGAAGAAGAAAACATTGACAAATGTTTCCCCTGTGATAATCATATTGTCATTAGAGCCCTCTAACTATTCCAGTGTCTGCTACATGCAATTAATAAATCACTCCAGGTCCAGATTCTCACTTCTCTAAATTAAAATAACATTCTTGTCATTAACAGTGATTGTCTCCTGTAGTCCAGCTGCATATCTGGATTACCTGAACTCAGATGAAGTTTGCTACTGATTTGAGCAAAATGATAACTTAAAATCTGGAATTTTCCTCCGATAAATAGTCCCCTACACTATGTACCATATAGGAGTAATGCAAGCAGGAAGCTGAAAACACAGTTCACTGTAAAAATGCAGCTTGGGTAGTCCATCTGAACAACATAAAGCACCACAGTCCTGGTTTGAGTGTGAGTGGCAGTCTCCTGTAAAAGGGTGATGACCAGAAGGTGACCTGCAGAAGATGCTGTGGCCTCAAGAAACTGCCAAGATCTGCTTGTACTTTCTCAGTTGGCAGCAAGTGGGCAACCAACTCTTGGTTGCACTCTGCTGATTCAGCTCTGGAAAATATATGGGCAAGAGCAGATGAATGGGTAAGTCCAAGGAGTTTTAGGAAATAGAGACAGTGACAAATGTCTGTGAGGGAAGTTGAGACATGTAAATATGGAAAAAAGTTAGGTAGATATACATAAAAATGTATAAGCAAGTTATGTTTTTTGGAATATTTAAAGAACAGGGAGAAGGAATGTTAAGCACAGAGAAGCTGGAGAAGGTGTGGGCAGGGAGGAATGCTGAGGAGAGGCAGAAACTGGAAGGAGGAATATTTAGTTCACTTTAGGGCCTAAAACAGTTCTTTTAAGGGCCTATATGTTTGTGTACATCAATACATACGTGTGAGTTCAGAAAAGATGTGTAAACAATAAAGATTTATATTTCACATGTAACTTTTCCATACTTCAGAAGGCGGTGCTATGAACCACCTGTGCCCTTTTCTCATAAATTTTCTCAGTAATCTCATTTAAATGGAGTTTGGTCCTTTGGTCTTCTTTTCCTTGGCTGAAAGGTCACCAATTTTCCTGTCCTACCAGCCAGACTCTGTCTGGAGTAGACAATGATGATGAGGAGACTTAGATCTATTTTCTTTAAATAACTTGTGTATTTACATAAGGTTCATAGGGTTTGTTCACCCCAAGAAGTAGCAGCAAT
Source organism: Thryothorus ludovicianus (assembly GCA_013397245.1). NCBI lineage: Eukaryota > Metazoa > Chordata > Aves > Passeriformes > Certhiidae > Thryothorus > Thryothorus ludovicianus. The sequence continues at coordinate 20,491 of VZTB01003823.1, forward strand.
TACTATGAGATATTTGCATTGATTACCATCAGGTAAGGCCTGGCCTCTGGAGGCAGCTGTCTTAAGATATTGTGTTCCTGTAAAGCTCATGCAAAGCTACTTGTTTGGCAGAAAGTTGAAGTCCTTGACCCAGACCCTGAGTTTTACAGGTAGAATTGTCTAAAGATGAAGTTATTCACAGAGGTGGCAGGGGCCAGTGGTGAGTGGCCTTATATGTCCACTGGCATGCTGCATTCAGCCTACCAGCAGCACAAAGGAAGCAGGAGTTCTCCTAAGAGGCAAATGTAGAGCAAAAAAGGATTTTATAGACACACTTGCTTTATGACATCCTTGGGTCACCTAACGGGAATTTCATCCTTAGTACTCACATATCACCAGTGTCCAATACAAAATCATTCTCTCCTGACATCACTAAATGATGTAACCTTACTCACAAGTGTAAGACAAAGGGCATTACTTAATATTTATAATATTATCTACTATGCAGTGTGCACATGCCATGTTTTCCTTTCAAATGTTTTGTGCTGTTCTTCATCTTTCTTTTTAATCAATGTCAAGAGGATAGTGACACGATAAATATTCAGTGAGGTTAGATATAAACTTTGTTATATCTAAGGTACCCAATTCTATCTAAATCATCTCATTCTTTTATGGTTTTTTTTTCTTTTTCATGGACTCTTTTTTCCTAATATGAATTGGACTGAATTGATTACTTGTCAAGATTTTGCATCACCATATGGAAGTGTACTAGGCCATATTTATTTATGATTTTTCTGGTGCAATTACATATAACAACTCACCTGCTATGGACTTAAGATCTCTGTTTCCTAACATCACATAATTCTTTTAAGAAACCTTGTCTGGAGTTCCTAAATAATAACAATCTTTTCTTAGATGAGTTTTACTGTAAGTCGAAAAATAGACTATGTTCATGTTATATAGACATTTGCAGTTGCACATCTCTCCATGAATTAAACTTTTCCAGTCCTTCCTCAAGTATTCCAGTCACCTATAAAATATTTCAGTAAAAAATGTCTCAGTCATAAACTAGTTTGTATTGTGTCAAGAGCTGATTTTAGACATGTTTGAGCAGTGAAAAATGTTAAAATTATTCAGCTGGGTAACAAATAGCATAAGAGCAGTTGGAATAGTATTGTATGCAATATTCTGCTTATAAAAAATGTCTGTATCTTCCTCAGAGTGATCATTCTGGCAATTTACCCACCTAAAATATCTATCCATAGTATAAAAAAGGCTTTGGTTTGTATTCAAAGAAAGAAAATAAAGTTCTAGTGTTACTAGATTTCCTCATGAAGGACAGGAAGGAACATCGGAGAGGTTCTGACCCTCAACACCCTTCTCTCTATATGTGGACATTCCTAAAGTAAATTCCCATGGAGTCATTCCTTTGCCAGCTCAAGGCCACAAAGATATATCAGGCTCCTGGTGCTAGAGGTGTGCAGTGCAGGATCGTAACTCCTACCTTGTTAGTGTTCACTTGGAAGTAATTTGTGATTCTCTTGTCAAAAAGAGCAGTGTCAATATAAGAGGAGAG
>VZTB01003823.1:22133-98449 GCA_013397245.1 Thryothorus ludovicianus
GAAGATTATTTCAGTTGGAAGAGACATGCAGTGATCATCTGGTCCAATTATCCAACCCCTTTGTGAATGACCAAGGGTTAAAGCATGTTATTGAGGGCATTGTCCAAATGCCTTTTAAATGCTAAGATGCTTAGGGCACCAACCACTGGTCAAGGAAGCCTGTTTCAGGTTTTGCCCATCCTCTTGGAGGAGAAATATTTCCTAATGTGCAGTCTATACCTTCCCTGCAGCAGCTTTGAACCTCATGCATTCTTATCACAGGATATCAGAGAGCAGCGCTCAGCACCTCTCTCTCTATGTCCCCTTCTCAGGAAGCTGTCAGCCTCCATTTCTCCAAAACAGACAACCCCAAAGTCCTTAGCTGCTCTGAATGGGAATGGAAAAATTTATCTTATATCTGATGATGGAGGTTTCCAGTCTGCTGGGAAGAAATCTGTTCTTGTTCTGGTATACATGTTCTTGGTCCTCAGTAACAGAAAGGATTTTCGGAAGAAGATTCTCAAATAGGAAAAGGTCAAGAAAGATTTAACTTTTGGAGACAGGGAAATATGAGCTCATGTTTAAAAATGTTGGATGGATACATACAGAAAAATGGAAGAAAATATGAGTGTTTTATTAAACCTCTCTATTTCTAGTATTGAACATTTCAGTTGCAGCTGAAAGACCGACATGAATCATAATATTTATTATATTTTTTCTTTTAGACTGAATGCAGATTTTCCTTAACTTTTTGGAAAAAAAAAACAAACTTTATTCTGATTCTTACCAGTACAAATTAGTGCATGGATTTTGAATATATTCTATTAGTGTAACTGATATGGATTCATGGAAATGGATCAGAAAATGTAGGGAATTTTTTCAGACTTTTAAAGATGTCTGGCATTGTGACCTTTTCTGTCCAGACATTGCGGGAGGAGCTTTATGATCTGATATTAAAAAATAAATCCTTAATATTAAAGCAAGGTCAGATCTCATACATTTTTTCAAGGAAACTTCTTTTCTTAAAATCCCTCAGAAAAAAAAAAGTCAAATAGCTTAGACAATAGCTCATTCAATGCAATGCAATTCAATGCAAATATAAAGAGACAAAGTACTCTAATGTTCATCACCTCCCTTAGTGATTCTTAAGGACTGTATTTTTTCATGAGAAAAATGCAGTTAAATGGTTTCTCAGTTCATATTAACATAAAAGATGAACAGCAATCATTTCCTGGCTTGTAGATTTTGTGTGTGTCCAAGCTCCTGTCTGAAATTTTTGTTTATTTTTTTCAAGAGATTAATTATCTTGATATTGAGATTTTAAATTTTTCATTGACTTGAAGTCATACTAATGCACCATTATGCTCCTGGAATTTGCTAATTTAAGTGATCACAGCAGACCAGAGAGTTCTCCTGATTGTGACTCCATAGTTCACTGCTGGAAAGAAAACAAATGTGAATAACTTTCTAACCTTGAACAAGGATGAAAGTGCTGGTTAATGAGTGCTCAATACTAAGCATGTACTGCTGTCCAGGTCACTTCTCCAAAGGTCTTGTGGATTCCTGAACTTATGCACTCTGTGTTGCTGCTGATGTCTGCAAATAGTCTACTCAAAGATGGGTAAAATATCTATATGATTTTTCTGATTTGGGAACTTTTCTATTCTTGTACCATATTCACTGACCAATTAATATGTTTTTCCAATCCTGAAATAGCTAATTGTGAAAATTTGCCATAGAAATACATAATTGGGAACTTATAAATCATGAGTATTTATACCTGGTCATTTAAATATAATGGTGTACTTAACTTTGCCATGTTAAACATTTCTTTAACCAGAAGACACATCAGTTTAACTATTCAATTTTCAATGTTGCTAATTCAAGCAACCACAGTAGTGAAAGAGTCGAAGCCTACAATGGGTTGATGTTTCTCAATTCCTGCTGCCCTGGTGGAGCCTGATCAGCTGTAATCAATTGTCTCTGTGCATCTTTCCTCTCTCAGGGGTACCTTTTTCCACCTGTGATGTTGATTCTTTACCCTGGACAACAGCAGCTGTCTCTTAAGGGATATCCAAACTATGTATTTTATAATGCATGTCATTGTGCCAAGTCTATTAATTAGCACCTTCATGCTTTAGTTTAGTAACAGTTCAGGATAGGAAGAGTCCCAGGAGAGGAGGGAGACAGGGTGAACACTGGGAGCATCAGGCAGGGATATGAGATAGTTGGATCCAGGTTAATCTTGGTTACCAAATGTAGGAGAGTGTGATGCAAGGATACCCACATGGGCGAATACACGTGAGGCTTTTTAAGCAGAATGTCACATCACATCTAGGAAATGCTGATCAACTCTCTCAAAGCACTGTGCTGAATGGACTTAGTGGCTCCAAACTTCAAGAATTTATTTTTTACATTTTCATGGTGTATAGTTGACTAGAGATGGAGAACACTTTAGAGAGAAGGAAACTAATGTTTTCCCTACACTACCCATGGTTAGCAGTATTTAAGTTTTAGCCACATTGAAAGGTTTGGTTCTCTTTAAACGACACTTAATTTTTCTTCTCCCTACTGTAGTTACAGAATAATTAAAATTACCTTGGCTTTTGCCCTTCATCTTTGCTCAGAAGAAAAAAGACATTCTCTGCACTTATTCTATCTTTTTTTTACTTTGGATAGCCAGGGTTATGTGGAATATTCCAGGTGATATATTACTATGACTTTTTAAAATTACATAATTCCAATTCCATACTGAAAAAAGTCCCTCTACTAAGATGATTCATAACTATTACTTATTTTCAACTCACGATGCAATCCTTATCAGCCTGTAAAGTCAGATCGAGCACAGCCAAAATTACATTTGCAGACACACAAATTAGGAGTGAAGTCATAGTATTATCCTTAAGTTAACAATGGTGAGACTAATTCAGATGAGGGTTGGATTATTACCCCTTGTCTCTGAACCTCTGACATCTGAATGTCTGAAATTCAACAAACTGAACCTGAATTTATATTTCACCCATTTTTGATTCAACAGTTTGAACCAGAACAACTCCTGCTTTTTGTGCCAAATTTGTTACTAAAAATATTCAGTGAGATCATTAAAGTCATTGCCAAGGATAACCATTGGGAAACTTTGTTAACAAGTCTTTTGTATGCACTATGGTTAAGTCTTGAGAAGCTGTCTTAATTTTATTACAATTATGCTGTTTAATACCAAGCTTTGTATACCAAGGGCCGTACTGGTGTGGCACAGTGTTATGGACTTCACTGAAGTTGCTTATTTAGAAGTTCTGTTTTCTCATTAAAAAAATATAAATTTGTATTACACCTAAGATGAGAGTGTTAGCTTTTTTCAGGATCAGGCCACACTTTAGATATGCTAATGAAACCATATCTTCTATTTATTTTAATTATATCATTTCAATAAAAGAAGGTGTGAACAAAAGGCCTTTATATATCTTTAGAAATCTCAGAACATATCTACCTGTCTTTAAAAGATACAATCAGTCGGATAGTTTTTGTTAAGATTATTAACAATTATATTAAGCAACAATGATAACAGCAATCATAATAAGTCACAAGTAATAAAGGGATGCACATGATCTTAGTGTCAAGAGGAATATGAGGTCAATTCAATTGATTGCTGCAAAGACTCTTGGATCAGTCCAGATAATATAATAGAAGCATTATTTTTTGACAGCCAATGTATTTTGTAATTGTTGATGATTTTGGAGATATAAAAGAGAATACTAATTTGCTTAAATTATCATTATTTTTTTTCAAAAAGAGTAGTGTTTTAAATTAATAAATCTGTCTTTCATTAATACTGCATTAATTTAGGAGCACAATAATCCTGGGACTCTTTTATTCAATAATGCCAGCTTCATAATTTAATGACAAAAAGGAGAATAAGAATTTAAATATGTTGCTCATCACTACCATTAGGAAACAGAAGTACCTTTTCACATTTCTCCAGTATACTTCTCCCTCAGGATTTTCTCTCACAGAACTCAGAGTACAGTTAACCTCTCACAGTCAATAACTGCACACTTGAATAAATCAAAATTAAGCCTAATTCATTTTTAACCCTACACTCAGCAACAGTAATGATTGAGTATTTGTGACAAAACTGCAGAAGGGAGCTCATACTTTAAGGGTCTAAACATTGCCTGTGTTGAAGAAAATGGAAAGCTGAGGTGACCTGATCTGCCTCTGCCCATTAGGGACTTTTTGATAGTCATTGTCTTCAAGAAAAATAATTGCTTCCCAAGAATGCTCAGCTAAATCATTTTATTAGTGTGAACTGGATTAAGGTTATAGGAAGGTCCCTCTTGCTTCTTACTCAATAATATCTGACCATGCATATCAAAGAGTGGAGGAGGCAAATTATTCATTATTTCAGCAGCATAATGAAAGCATAAGGGAGGTTTAAAAGGACGCTATCTGCAGCAGGAAACTGTCAAAGAACGTGGGAACACAGCCCTCCTGCATTTTTGTTTCAGCTCCGTTGATCAGAAGATTGAAAGGCCTGCTCTACCTACAGGGGTCCTCTGTTCAGGCCCCACAGTGCAATTATAATCCGTCCTCACCTCCTTTAGAATGACAGGCCAAAAACAAAGCCCAGAGCTTTTGTACAGCTTAGCATTCCTAAGAAACACAAATCTTCATTTCTTTTTTCTCTNAGAATTAATTAAAATTGTTCTTATATAATATCAAGGGATAAAACAGCTTAAAACTATCTGATATTTTTTAAGGGTAGAGTTTTTTCTACGGAAGGATCAATTGCTCACTGCCACAAGGTAGGGTAGCTATGCTTTTGTCTTCCTGCTGCCTCCAGGAATAAGGAGTCCAGTTGACAGTATTTTGTATGAGGCTGTTTAATTTCATTTTTTTTCTGCCATTATTCCTGTTATTTACACATGTTAGTGACAGAAATTTGCAAGTAGTTGCATCCTCAATGGCTCTTGCAGTTAATCTTGCTGGATGTCTGCTTTTCAAAGGATGTCTAAACAAAAGCCATGCACCTCCCTTACTAACATGTATGCTAGATCACTGTAAAAGCACCAAATGGCAGGAAATGTGATGGCCTAAGTATGTTGAGACGCAGGAGACATATGAAATAGTGACTTTTTTATAGCTTCCAGCAGCAGACTATTTTGGAGGCCAATTTTAAAACAACAGTGGCAAACTACTAAATCTACTAAACATAGTGTCTCTTTCATGTTCCTTCAGCTGGCCCACCACATCATTTTGGTTTTCTGAGGAATGCTGTAGATAGCAGGATTGTAGAAGCTTGGGAAATTCTGTGTTTAATGCGAAACATTGAGGCTGCATTGCTTTACCCAGCACCAAGCAGGCTAAATCAACTGTCAGGTTCCATTGCAGAGTGAACACACAGAATGCTTTTGGCCAGCAAACCTCACATCATGTGGGTGACCTTTAAATGCATATATTTGCAGATGGTTAGACAAGATTCCAGGCTGCTTAAAAGCTTTAGTGGGTGAGATCAATGTGGGATGCCACAGTGTAGTCTAGCTGTGAAAGTCTACAGTAGAAATGCAAGACCAGGTGATAGTAAAAACCATGGTAATGGCATAAATTAATTCCACTACTCTCATCTGCTGATTCTTATTTGTCATTCAGAACAACCTACAATTACTTTTAGACTGATTTGGGGGACTTTTTTTAAATACCGTAAAATGTGGTACAGCTACAATGTCAGGAGTGAAATATGGCTTCCAAGAATACAAGTGTATTTACAGGTCAGGTTATATCTCAACTGTTCTGATACTTATGGGAAGTTCACACTATTCTTGTTTCACTTAAAATTCACTTAAACTATTTGCATTACTTAGCAATTGCTTTACAATTTTTTTCTTTAATTAGAAAAGAAATTCTTAATGTGTGTTAAATTGAGTGGTTAAGGCCCCTTTACAAGCATTTAGGAAGAATGCATTTCAGCAAAATCATGCTTAAAAAGAGGAATATTTTCGTATCCCTTTCGAGATTTATTTTTGGGGAAGTGTAAAGCGATGTAAATAGGAATCAGGCAGCTCAATCACAAAATCAGTCCTTTTGGTTCTGTTATACATTGACTTCCTTTGTTTGAAAGGGACAAAGGCATATTATCTTATTCTTTTTCACATATGGTTTATCTCTTTGCCCTCTCAATGACACCAGTTGGATGGTTTGTGTAAGACACCCAGGAGCCCCAGGACAGAAGGGAACCAAGCAGTGAATAGCCAGGAGGGACATATCTAAAGCCAAGTGCCAGTTCTGTCGTTCATTACCTATGCTATTACCTTTGGAAGTACCATGGCCCAGAAGATCCCTTCTGGAGCAATAGGTGCATTCAGGGATTTGGTGGAGCATCTGTTCCTGATATATTTCTGCATCAGACCCTGTGAAAAATCTGAAGAGATTCTCTGAACTGGCCAGCAGAGTCCCACCAGCAAGGCATTTGTGGGGAAATGTTCAGAAATATGATATTCTTCAAATATGTAGAAATCTTGTTCTTTGGGATAAGGCATGAGCTATCTCTTGCTACATTCTAGCAAATGTGTTTAGCAGGTAGGACTTTTTGCTTTATTTTACTTTCAGTAGTTCAACAAGTTTGTATGTCAGAATGGATAGAGTGCTTGACTGACCTTCAAATAAGTGGTGCAAACACATCCCTTTCTGGAATTCAGAACAGCTCTTTGGCAGCCTTTGATAATGTGCAGGACCAGTCAAACCCAAAGGCTAGGCATGCCTTCACACTAAGTGAAGGCTCAAATCACATCAATTTGTCTTGAGGAAGTGTAAAACTCATGGAGCTCCATCTTCCACGGCAATACTGAGGCCTACCTGGACAGCCAGGAGTTTTAGCTGAATTTGGACTTCTTCATAACTTGCATAAAATTCTGCAGAGCTTCAGGTCAGACACGGCTAAAGGAGCCATGGTATCTGCATGTTTATTTCCACAGTTGTTAATGAAATAATTGTGAAAGTTTTAGTCATTTCTATTCCAGATTCCTCTTCTACTCTCTAACACCCATTTTGAGAGTCTAATTAGCTAGAAAAACCTACTTACTTATAGAGTTTATGGGGAGAAAAGAGCCTGTGGACATTATTTGTTCCTGTTAGACCAAATAGAAGTAATATTGGTTTTTTAATTATTTTACTTTTGCTTTGGTTTGTGTTTTCTTTCTTTAATAGGAAATAGAACTAATGAACTTATAAGAAACTCTGAAACACCTAAAGGAACTATGACAGATTTTTCAGTTCAAGCAAGCACACTATGGCCACAGTTCACAGTGTTTGTGTTGTTTAGCCATACTGTCATTAAAATATTGTCTATCATCCTAAAAGGTCAGCTAGAGTCAGTGTTATCTGTCTCTTTAATAATTTTTTAATAGTGTTTTTCTACAATGTTTCTCAAATCAAATGCTTACAATTTTCCAGCAAACACTCTTAAATTGAACAAAAGCATGGATATACAAAGTTATCTTAGATTTTATTTCCCCCTTCTGTACAATGTCATCTTTCAACTACAGTTTCTTCAGAACTGCTTTTCAGTTCTGAAAACCTCTCAAAACTTTAACTTTTAAACAGAATGATAATATCATCCTTTCACTGTAAATGGAGGGATTCACACAAACAAAGCAGTAGCACTGACCCCCCCAAAGGAACTGAAAGCTGAAAGTGAGAAGGAACATCCATCCATAATGGTCTAGAAGTGTCTGTCTCTGTTTCCTAATGCGAGGAAATTGCCTTGTGATGCATTTGAATAGAAATGCATCATTAAGTTGGTGGACTATCAGTAAGAAAGTAGGCATTTGGGTACTGAACAGATCTTCCTGAATTTTCTTTGTTACCCAGATGTTTCAGCTGTAATTCCACACATTTTTCTTTTTTTTTTCCAGTTTACTATGTTCATATTCAAGAACTCCTTTAGTTTGCTATAGATTTCAGCAAATGGCTAAACTAAAAAAACAGATTGTTTATATGTGAGTGTGTGTGTGTGCATCCCTGTTCTCAAAGGGGAATCTCAGTTTCTAACAGTATTTAGATTGTTCAGGTCAATCTCTGCTCAGCCAAGTCAGTCAGCTGTTCCAGCTACCACTGCCATACACATCCTCCCAGGAGTCCATAACTCTGATGGTCTTTAAACATCTAAAATCTGTTCTGTCTCCATAGTCTGTATAACAGCAAAGTTATATTCTTAGTCTGATCCTTCCCACTATCTCTGTATATATGAAAATTCAAGACAGAGATCTGGCACTGCAGCTTTCCTTTCTCTGACAGGACCAGAGCAAGATATGATTGGATTTCCTCCTGTAAGAGCTCAGATATTGTAAATATCAAGAGGAGAATCCTTAATTTTTTCCTAACATTTATTGCATCAGAGAAGTCTTTCCAAAACATTCAGAGACTCATGAAACTATCACCAGCCTGCGCAAATTGTAATAGCTCCAAGCACAGATAGATGTGGATAAAATCTATTTTTTTCATGTATTTCCAAGGCACAAATACCTCCAATTAATGCAAATATTAATCAGTTTCTTTCCATCCACATATACTGGGATGGGAGGGTTGCATCCATGTTCTGAGCATTGTTTTTCACAACCTTCTGGAAAGTAAGTGACAGCACAATTTTTTTCCAAGCTTTGAAACTTTGTCCTGAATGCAGAGATTTACCTGGACTGAATGACTTCCATATCTACTTGTTATCTGTGTCAAATCTGTTTCACCTGGGAAGCTTATAATTTGAAATAATTTCTCTACCCATTTAAATATAAGTGAAAATTAATTTTTATTTATCCATTAACTGAAAGCTATTCCGGACATGTCTCATCACTTTCAAGAGTGATGATCCTAATGAAAGAAGTGAGATAGAGGGTAATTAAATTAGGTGATGAATGTGTCTGAAAGTGTACAAAGTAAAGAATAAAAAATATTTCTTTGATTTCCAGTTTATTTTATTTCTGTTATTTATTGTCTGTTTTGGGATTGTACCTCACAATTAGTTTAAATCCAGAGTGGATACAAAGGATGTACAAAACACGAGAAATGGGAATTATGCATAATGTTTCTTGACAAAACAACATAGTGTCACAATTAATGAGTTTGTTCTTGAGAGCTTAGAGCTAGGAGTTGAAATTCAACTTTTTAGGTAAAATTAATGTCAATTCATTTCCATGCCAAATGGAAATGTTGAAATAGTTTATTGAGGGTCACCCTGTAGACCAAAATTTTCCATCAAACTTGCAGCTGTTGGCCAACCACGTCCAGAAGGTGCATTCTGGATTCATGTGCCCTGGCACATCCAGGGCCTGGAATATCTGACATATCACCAGCAGCTAAATCAAGTTCTCATACTCTGTCTGTGTGCTTATAAGAAAAGTCACAGCCTGTGATGTGCTTATGCCATGTGTCCTGGAGCCTGGCAGCTCTGGTGGAGACTTTTGCTTCAGCTTCTGTGCTGTGGAATGGGTACCTTTGTGGCTCTGCAAAGCTCCTTGACCTGCAAAAGGACTAAAAGCACATTGTTTTGTTGCTGCTGTTTGAGAAAAAAGTTACCTACTGGTTATAAAGGGAGAAGTATTTTCTCCCAAAATTTAGCTTTGTTCTTAACATCTTCTGCAGAAGGTAAAGAGTCTTCTGAAACTTGGGTTTGTTGCGTTGGATTAAAAGTTCCTCATGGTTTGTGCTAGTAAAAAAAGTCAGCTGATGAATAGTGCAAACATGCTGCTCTATACCTTGTCATTACAGTAATATATTATATGGAGATAATGCTGGAGGCAGTCAGTCTAAAGCACCCCAGTTGATGAAGCTGCAAAATATTACTGCTTTGTGAGGACACCCTAAGCCTTTCTGTTTGATTACTACAGTCGTGGACTTAACATCAAGCAATTACAGTAATCTGGATCCTTTCAGTACCTTTTTTTTGAAACATTTTCACAAAGGTAGTTTGTTGCTTAAGGCTTTAACTTCAAATACATATTTTTAGCTCCAACATGCTTATACCTCTAGGGAACATCAACAGTTTTTATTAAGCTTTAGCAAGGCTCTTCCCCCTGGCAAGAATTTCCCCTGCCTGTTGATGATTTTATGGACAGAGGAAATGACACATTTATTGTTTGAAGCATGTCAAAAGAAGGACAGTTGTAGCGATATCATGGTGAAATTTTGGAGATGGTTTGGAAAAAAAATCAAGCTGAAAATTGCTATTCATTTTTTAAGTGAAGCTCATTCAGAGAAGCAAAAGAGGTGATTCATTGTTTCTCAGCTCTTTTGAAGTTGTGTTGATATTTTCCATGCAAAATTAACTTAAAAGGCTCCTTCCAAGATACATATATTTAAAATCATGCCTGGCCTTATTTTTCCCATGTCAGCTGAAGCAGATGTAAATGAAAATCTCTGCTTTGTAGCATCAGGTTTCCTTTGCTGTGCCAGCAGCAGAAGTCAGCTTCCATGCCCATACTGACAGAAAGTAAAACTGGAGGAGTTACAGCAGCACAAACCACAAGGTCTGCTAATTCCTTTGAAGAGGAGAATTTAAGCAGGGAAGATTTGTGGCCAGGGCCTTGGAGAAGCACTATAGGATGTCTTGTTTAGATCCATGAGGTAAAATCCCCTACTGTATACAGTATGAAAGGTTTGCTGCACCATCCCACTCTCACTAATATGTGATCAGTGCATACAGGACCAAGTCAAATCCACTGTTTGAAAAATGCTTTTAATTGTTGATTGGTTTGTTGGGTTTTTTTTTTGTTGTGTTTTTTTTTTAACAGATAAAGCTTATGAAAATATTTTCTTTAACACCAGTTTCCTTGAAGACATTCNTACAAATAGAAGTTAAAATAGTCATGGTAACTTCTGTCATTCTGCCCTGCGGACTAATTTGAGCTATGTTAAAGGATTTTGAATATTCAAAGTTGAAATAATTAAGTGTAAATATTTATCAGAGTATAGATTTCTGAGTTTGAGAATAGAAGTAGTAGAGGAAAAAGAGTAAAAGTAGATGAAAGTCTAAAACAATAAAACATTTTAGATTTTGGTTGGTTTATCCTTCTAGTTCATTGACAAATGCAACAGAAGAATTATCTAAACTTATATCTGATTCTGCTCTGAGAATGAATCTGGACTGGAACTCCTCAGGTCCCTTCCAATTGGAACTGCCCCACTTTTATAGATGCCAAAACCAAATAGAAGACCAGAAAAGATCCTATTCTTCAGTATGATTCTGCTTTCTGTATGTTAGCTATGACATAGCATGAAATTCCTCATTTTCATTACTGTTAACATAACTGCACAGTCAAAATTTATTTCATTTTTTATTTGGTACACCTAAACAAAACACACTGTAATTTGAAATTCTTACTCTGTTGCATTCCTGTTCAACGTGTTTCTTACACTAGAGGAGAGGATGAACTTCAGCAAAGGCATATATGGAAACTGCCTGTCCTGTACTGACTTTGCTTTTCCTTTAATCAAAGAGAAACTTCATCCATTACAATGATGTAAGATCACCCAAATCATCCAACTACAAAAGACAACATTCGACTCTTGAAAACCCTGATAAAAATTGTAAGAATTTTCTTGCACAATTAGCCTCATTTTCTTACCCAGCATTCTGGAGTAAATGCAAGAAAAATGTTAAAATGTAAAGACAAATGTTAAAATGTAGACAACGTAAAAATCATTCTATTTACCAGGTGCTCTTTATTTTTTAATACTTTGTCATGAGATGTCATATTGCTTTGATGGTTATGATACAAAAACTATTTCAAAAAAACAGAGGATAAAAAGGAACATTTGTTCCCCCCCCATGCATTGTTGTTGCTTCATGGGTTATCACAGCAGTAATGGAATTAAGTTATCCCTCTCCTCACTTGAGACTGCTGTAAAGAGTAGAGATATACTTCATTACTCTAATGAGGGAAAGAAATCTTGAGCTATCTTTGGAAAAAAATATTTTTAGGGTATGGAACACGGGTGTTTCTTCAACTCTTCTTTGTCTTCAAGTACAAGGCTGGAAAGGTCAGCGCAGTCAGCACCAGACGGCATGAGGAGAGCATGGAGGGTCAGACAACTTTTGGATTTTGGCTCAATGAAACAGCTGGAGTGGTAAAACATAGGATCATTGCATTCAGGTAACACTGTCAAATAACAATCTCTACAGAAGAATAATCTGGATTTACAAGGTAACGCTTATTTAATATGCTTAAATCAGGGTACAGGATCAAGAGCTGGTATTTCTCTGTTCTTTCAGCTTCCTGAGCCTATTTTAGAATTACAGAGATCACCTCTCCTTCCCTGCAGTGCAGAGTGAGGCTCTTGTTATAAACTAAAGGAGCTCCACTCAATTCCACTGGTAAAACTATTTATCCACATTACCTATCTCTATTGTGCCTTGAGATTAGCTCCATATAATTTGGTATGATGCATTTTTAATTATAATCCCTTCCAGAGGAAAATATCACATTTCTTTCAGGAAGGAAAGATATTGCTTATAAAGGTAGCGCATAAGGAAGTAGTGGAATCAACTATTTAAATTCTGAAAATAATAACAATCAAAGTAAAGGTAAAGCTATATATCTTCAAAATGAAAGGAAAGAAAAATATCTTAACCAGCAACACCCAGAACTACTGTCTATCCAATGCACCACATATATGCTGCATGTCCACTAGTCTGTATGTGTAGACACTGTGAAATCAGGAGTTCTTCCCAAGCTTTTCAAACAGCTAAAAACTTCTTTCCAGTGATGCAGCACCTGATGAAATTATTCTCCAAAGTGATGATTGCATGAGAGGGGAGATTTGAGCCCTGAGCAATTACCATGTCAGACACTCAGGGGTCCATTTCTTGCTATGCAGAACCAGGTGACTGCCAGGCTGTTACTATTAAAAAGATGAATAAGAAGAGGCCAGGTGATAAATAGGACAAAACAGGATTTTACACTGGAGGTCAGAGGCATTTATAGCATCTCCTCACAATACTGCCTTGTGACATGGACTTTTAAATTTCTGGTTTCACAGTAATTTGCATGGAAAGCAAGCACCATCCAACTCCTGTTGTCTACCCTTTAGAATCCAGCAGTTAGTAAAAGAAAAGAACAGATGACGCAAGAAAAGTGTACAAATATAGGGAGGATTCTAGAAAGGGAACAGATTGGCAGGCTGCGTGCTAGAACCTTCACATTCCTCTATAACCTGTGCATTTCTTGAAAATATAAGGACTATGTGTGCACAAAAGCTGCAGTTCTGTTCCCTCAGCTTTAGGTCATCACATCTAATCAATCATTAACAGCAACAGTCATACCATAAATACACACTGCTTAGCCTTTGAAATAGTTACTTTTTGTCCTTGTTGCTATTGGGAGGCTCTTGTCAAAAGACAAAAAAAGTATGTTCTGATTTCCTAAGCATATTCCCAGCCACAGCTTATTTGTCCAGGTGCCAGCCTTTCCTTTATTTTTAATCTTTCATGATATTTGCCTGCGGACATTTTAGAGAACAGTTATGCTTCCTCTTGCCTCCTCTGCACCTTCTTCTGGCTAAGCCTGTCAAATCAAGCTGTTCCAACACAACAAATTCTCTCTTCTTACTGATTATCTAAATAACACGGCACCACAAGCACAGGTGAGTCATTTTACGAAGAAGTGTTCTTTTGCTCCAGCTATTCTGTGCTCTTCCAGCTGCTCTTCAGCTGTAGCCTCTGCCTTCCTCATTAATAGCTTCATGAACCAGGGTGGCACAGGAGGGAAGTGATACTTCTGTCCTGCCCTGATAAAACCTTATGTTTGCCTGGAATGAGAGGTAGCCAAGGAAACTGAATGGTTTCCTTTTTTTTTTTTTTTTCCCATTCAGCGCTTTCATCAAGCCCCTGAAGAAAGCTTTTCAGCAAAGGGTCCCTAGTCCATAAGGACAGCAGGGGTTTCTGCACTAGATTAATACTTTGCAATATCCTAAGCTGCTTGAGCTTTTCCTGACCCTTTAGGGAAGCAGATGAGGTAGACCAGTTTTTTGGGTTTTTTCCCTCTATTATTTCACCAACAGTTTCCAACAGTTAAAGGAAGTCCTTCTCACTCCTTTCCCTCTGAGATGTGAAAATGGCAACATCTCCAGAATGCACCTAACCTGCTGCTTCTCACCTTAACCTGAAACACGTGTTTGTATTATATTAACAAATAAGTTGGCACAGAGACTCTGTACTCCAGACTTTTATCCACCTTTGCTATGTCACAACCAGTAATGTGTTTCTGGGACTACAGGTTCCTCACTCATGGGAAAGTAGCTCAGTCATTCACAGAATAATTTTAATAGGCATGAATCAAAATATGTGCCCATATCTCAACACAATTAAATTGTACCTTCCTGCTTCTCCATCATCCTTTCCCTAAGTCAGAATCAACCTGACTGCTGTGCACACATCTTAGGAATCCAAAATGCTTTTTATTTCCACATCATTTTGCCTTCTAATTTGCTGTAAGATGTTCCAGAAGGTAGCTATTTCTGATGACTGTGAAGAATTCAAATCAATATATCTTTCTTTCCTATTATGTGCAACAAGAATGCATTGATTTGAACCTTTTGCGAAGTACAGGCTTTTTAAAAGGCATGTTGTCTGCAAATCTGGCATGCTAATTTTCCATGTGTGATTGGTTCAACATGCAGATACTCAATAGTAAATAAAACCTAAGGTTTACAGAAAAGGATTTCTGAGTAAGTTTATTAGGTTAAAAACTGTTTTGTTTTGGTGTGCCACTGTTGTTGTTTTTTCTTGGTCCCACATGGAGAGCAAACATGGCCTGGAAGAGTGTTATGTCAAGTACCTCCCATCATGCATTGTCGCTGCTCAGTGAACTGGAGTCTAAAAAAAGTAATTCCTCATTTTCATCTTGACTAGGATTCCCCTTTTCTTTGCTGTGAAGCTGCACTAATCCTTCATTCAGTGCAACCCACACCCTCTGGTTCCACTCGGAGTTCTCCCTTTCTAACGTCATTGTATTCTTTATCTGGGCCTTCTTCTTCCAATAGTACTCCTTGAAAGCTCTTTCACAGACAAGAAAGGACCAGCTCCATAATGGCCAAGTTGGCCCTTTTCTTTTCTCTCTCTTTTTTTTAAGCTTCCGACTGAGCTTTGCTATTTAATCTTCTTGAGGCGTTCAAGATGTCACTTGCCTCTGATGACTATAGACAAAAGGGAAATCCATCCAACTTGAATGCAGTGTATACTTGAATACATAGGGTTGCTTTGAAGAGAGTTTCTTGAAGTCTCTGTGTTTCATTGGCTGTCCTGGTGGCCTTCATGCAGATCTTTATGTGAAATCATATGCCCTTTCGCAGATCACAATTCTAGGAAAGTTACCTGAATTTATTCACCCTAAATGTTATCAGATGAGATATAAATCAAAAGAGATTTTTTTTTTCAGTCAGGTGTTTTTAATAAGCTAATGAGAATTCCTTCTTCACCAAATGTGTAGATGAACACTTGATGCTTTGTGGATGATTTGACTGCTGAGTTTGCACTTATTTTACAGGAAGCAGTTTTATATTTTGCCTTGCTTCTGCAAGCTGAAAAAAGGGAGAACAAACAGAGGACAGGGTGCAGCAACCCTTTTCTCCTGGCCCTTCATTCCCTGTTGGAGCACTAAAAAGTTAACATTTGCCTCTCTGTAATACATTATGTCAAGATTGATTTTAACTTTCTGTATTTTAGGAAACGTGAAATATTAGCACAAGGTATTTAGTAACTGTTATGGACAGTGTAGGTAAAATGCATTTACTTATAAATGCTCTATATTATGTATATTCCTTAGTGGACCCTGGTTTTCCGACAGTGCCAAATGCCCCAAGACAAGTAACACTTTAGCTGCTGGTTACCTATGAATATTTTTACAGACTGACAACATGATGATGGTGTGAAGGATGTGGACAAATAGATATTTGTCCATGCAGGTTATCAGTCAGTATAGACTGCATAGTCTTTGTATAGATCCAGTTTCCTGAATTTATTTTTGAGTCCCATCTATAGCTAAAATTCTAGAAAAACAACAAAACTGGTAACATCCATTGCAGTGTGGATGACAGTGCAAGCACTGTTATTAAATAGAAATATAGAATAGCAATTTCTGTACTAAAATATGAATCTACCAATTCCTAGCATTGGTCAGGGGAAGAAAACTCTCAGTCTTTGTAGAGATATATACAACTTTTCATTTCCCATATCAATCATGAGAACAAGTTGAAGTTCATATAATGGCCAGTTCCATTTACCCTAATTGTGAAGGACTTAGCCTGACTGTTTGCATTACAGACTGTGGCCACTGGGTTCTCAGTAGGGGTTTTCGGCCTACTCCATCCCGTAACAAACCCATGTTCATGCGTCGATTCAGATCCATCACCCTGAGATAAACTGTGAATATTGCCCTTTGTCCCGCGCTGCATTCTTTCCTGCATTGTGTAGTGACTATTTAAGGATTTAAAGGCTCATTTGCACAATTCTTTTGTCAGCAGCCTGGGTGCAGAATGGAAAAGTGATGGCTTCTCTGTCTGGGTTATGCCCTGAAGCTCTTGTGAGAGGAATCTACATACATAAGTTTTTCTTACACATGCAGAATGTCAACACTAAAAAAAAAAATGACCTGTCTGTTTCTGTAGCTTAAAAGGTTATGGGTTAATATAAGATGTGATTTGTTTTCCTCTTTTGTGGCATTAAAAAAAAAAATCAACACTTGAAAACAAACAGTAAAGGAAGACAGAAACATTGGGTATTAAAAATTCAGCTGATTAGGGTTGCTGGAATTTGCAAAATAAATCTCCTCCTCTGAAGGAGATTGATAACATTAATAATTTAGATTCCCTCTCTTGCTTAGGAAATGTAAGAGAAGATAATATTTCAAAGGTAAATCTCATCTGCCCATTATGCATGTCTGTTTTAATACGTTTATTTAAACAAAAAAAAATCCTTGAAATTACAGTAATTTTGTATATAATGTGTGTGTGCATACGTGTGTGTATGTGTGTGTGTGTGTGTGTGTGTAAATACATACACATTCATTTATTTGTTTATTTTAGGAAAAAATCTTGTTATTCTTTCCTTTACAGCTAAGTAGGTTGGAAGGTTACAGAAAAGGTTAACATTTGGGAAAATCACCTCCTAGCTGAGAGCTCAGAAGGCTGTGCTTACTCCATCTGAACAACTTACCTGTCTTATTTATTATATAAATGATTTTTATTTGACAGAGATGGATGTGTCATTATGTTAATGAAATTTACAGTAATTTCTCACCAATAAGCAGGATTTGAAAGCAGAGAGCAAAGCCATATTTCAGCAATCTCAAGCTGCTCAGCCAGTACACCTGAATCATGGAGGAATAGCATTGCCCTTTTCCATACAGCATTTTTTCTTAAGGTTTATGACTCTGAGTGCTTAGGAATTGACTGTACTTGTTTTTCAATATTTTCTAAATAAATTGTTTTGTAATATGTCTCATATCATTTGATCTGAATAAAATGTATGACGCAAGTGGCTCATGCAGTTGCTAAAAACCTTGAAACCTGCAAGACTGTGGCCTTCAAAGTAAATCTGGTGGATATTTTTAGGTTATTATACCCACAATAATATGATTATAAAAAATAAATACACTTTTACACTGTATTATTTATATATTTTCTACCTACAAGTTACTAACATAAGACTGAATACTGAATTGTGTCCAGACTGGTGTTAGTTGGACTTGATCTGATTTTATTCAAACTCTAGCTGTTGCTATTTTAAAATAGGTTGTTGGGGTATTCTGGTTTTTGTAACAGTCATCCATCTCCTCTGCTCTGCAAACATGGTGAGTTTTTATCACCCAAATGTTCACTTATCCCAGAGTTATTAAACCATTTTCTAACCTAATGTGTGTGGTCAAAGTCTCTATTCATCAAATTTCTCCTTAAAGCTTCTCTTTGCTGGAGTCCAGGCACCATCTGGTAAGAAATGGAGGTAAGTGATATGCCAGAATTATGTTATTAATGGCAACAGTTGGTTTAATCAACCTACAACAGAGGCTTGTAACCAGTGTAACCCTTGCTAAAGCTTCTGACTCTTATGGTGACCATGACCTCCCTTTGCCTCTTTATCTACCTGCAGGATTTTGATTCATGTTTAACCTTGTGATACAGATCACAGGTTTTGTGACACAAGAGCGGATACCAGTTCTGCAGGACCTCAAGGACTAGGAATCCTTGTCATGGAAAAGACGTGTAACTTCCTCAAAAAACAGTTTTAAACTGGTTTTTAAACCAAATAGTTTTAAAGCCACTTCCATTGAAACATCTGCCTATTTGATCTGAATATCGAGACTGTTGCATTGATTTGGGTTTTTTTGAACCACTAAATACAAGAACGTAAATGCTTTGAAAGCTAGGAATTAATAATTTGTAAGTATTTTTATATGCAACACATTAAATATAGTAAGATTTTTTTTCTCCTTCAATTTATTAAGCTTTAAATAGAATGTTGAGAAATAAAAAGCAGAGAAATTTTGAACTGGATACTTCTGATTGCAGATTGCAGATCCTCAGAAGTCATGTAGTGCCTGGTCTCTCTATATCTGAAGATTTGTCTGTCATCCTTAAGCATAATGTCAACTGCTGGTCTCCCCTTCAGGGAATTCCATGAACTTTTATGCTATGATACATGTCTATGCCTCGTTTAAACATTTGTACTGCTCTTCTTTTTTTATTACATTCCTTAGCCTGAAGATATGCAAAATCATGTGAATCTCAATGTAATGTGCTCTCTGACAGACTGATGTCACTGACATGAGGTAGCTTTTGAACTCTGGCTCAGGGTCCTGGCTGTGAGAAATGGCTGCACCAGAGGGGATTCTAAATATTGCTCCAATTTCAGAAAAATGGGGGCTGAGCTCTGTCTTGATCCCACTACTTCAATTGAATGCAAATGACCATTTGAAAATCTTTGTCTCCAATATGTATTGTAGTTCATACAACATTGAAAATATTCTGGTGTCCAGGAGAGTGATAAATATTTCTTCCTGATTGCAACAGAAATGGTGAGTGGTTCTAGACTCTGCCAGCTCCTAAACAGCACATAGGTCTGGGAGAGCACTTGCTGGCTGTAAAGGTCCATGCTAACAATATTATGACATGGGTGATAAAGTTCCAGAGGCTTGGATCTGGTACATTTACCTACAGTCATATGGCCACAGCCTGAGAATGATCTTCCAGAGTGGAAAGAAATTGCTGAGGTGAAGGAGAAAGAAGTCTAGGAATTTGTTATAATGCTATTGCGTTGCTGATGGGAGCAGGGAGCTAAGCAATGGATGGACAAAATGTAATACAAAGTGCAGCAAAGACAGCAAAATAAACCAATTATCATAAGGTTACCTTTCTATTTTCCCCTTTTGCTTTTGGCAGTTCCCCACCAAACAAACCTTTTTTTTGATCACCAGACAAGGGTGCATAACTTCACAGGGACTCTTACACCATGTCTGAATAAACAATATTGTGTGTTCCTGTGCCCCCCTCCCACTCTCATCTGAAATATTCACCTGATATGGATCCCTGTCCCTCACACAAAGAGCTCAGACCACTTTATCAAAAAGTTCATTCACATTTCCTGGGGTGCTTAGATGTGGCCAGCCTTTTTTAGAGCCAGGGACTTTTTTGTATCCTTGTAAATCCTGGCCATGCCATGGCCACTGGCCACTCTAGTGCACAAATGTGCCTGAGTTATTTTATGTTTCAGCTCACACATAGTCTAGGTGTCAGATTCAAGGCTGTGAAATCCCATAGCTATGAATTTTAGTGAATCCCTTTACAGCTCTTGCCCTAACTGTCTAATCCCATTGACTTTGATAGGAGTTATGCATTTAGACACTTCCACAAAAGGGTCTTGGTGGAATTTTTTAGATGTTTATATATAAACATATATGGTTTTAAGAACAAGGTCTGTAAACTGTAAATCTTTGATTTATAGCTGTGGTCTAATTTTTCTTCAAAACTATAATGTTGGTGACACTGTAGAAAATATGTCAGCCTAAAACATAGAGAATTACATTTATTATCCATGTTAGTTTACTTCCTAATTCTTACACAGTGATGCCTTTAGTGTAAAAGAAGTTAACTAGAAGAGGCATTAGTATTCATAATTATGCATTTTCAAGGCATTATTTAATTCATTTTATTTTTTCATGCTATCTCTTCCCTTTTGCCCTTTCAAACTTTGTTTTATTTTTATTCTCACTTTGGCAGTTTTAACTGATAATATAACAATATTTGCATTTAATAATTTGCATAATATAATTGTAACAAACTGTAAAATAAATGAAAGCTTGCAGATTACAAAACTGCAGAGCTCAGCAATATTTAAGTATACACAGAGAAGAATGATGCTGATAAGGCAGTCTGCCTTGTTAATTAGTGGAGTAAAATCTGGTTCCTTAAGCCACAAAACAAAGCTAATTAAGACAGAAGAATTTGAACACAAATTGAAAGTGATCTCTTTTTTTTTCCCAGCTGTAAAGCGTTTTTCTCTAAAAGTGGCATATATAATACAGTGTATCTTGGATTTATTCCAAGAAGAATTGTGAGCTAGTGCAGAAGGCCATGCTGGGATTAACAAATACATAAAAGAATTTGCACCAGGAGTACAGCTGGAAATAAACAGCAAAGATGACCTAACATTTAATTTATGTTTATAAGAGGAAGAGGAATTTAAAATGGAAGATGTCTATCTCTATTCTACTTGAAACTGCAAGAATTTGAGAGGCAACTGAAAAAATTATAGCTCATCCTCATTCGAAAACACTTTTTTGTGAACAAAATTAAGTTCTTCAGCCTTGATTTTGCATTTCAAACTTCTCTATGATATGAAGAGTATTTCTTATCTGTAGGAATGCTATTCCATGTCTCCTTCTTTGAAGTACAATAATCTATCTTTTCTTCTTGTCTCAGCCTTAGTATGCCTCTAGTCACCTCCTGCTATTGACGCCCAAACTTGGGGTGTTTTCAGTCCTCTATTACATTTTGACTTATTTTTCCTGAACTACTGTACAGGTATCTCCTTCCTCCCCACCACGTGCCCTCTCTGTGGTCCTGGAGGTCATATTTTCTAGGACCATTCCTCACATTGTTTTCCTAGACAGTTCCTTTGCTCCTTCTTGGGCGCCCTTACTGCTGCTTGTCCACTTCAGCCCCTTATTCATTGTCAGCTCTGCCCCTTAATGGTCACCTATTCTCTACCATGGCATCTTCCTGTAGCCCTGGAAAGACTAGTATTTTCCTGAGAAAGTCTTGGAATTAGTAAGTGCAAAACTGTGAATCCACTTGCCGAAGTAACACTGACCTCCAAACTTACACAAGGTAGAGGAAAACTAAATTTGTCTTCCTTTCAGTGAGGAAACACATGAATAAAATTCAGCATTTGGATCCAATTTGTTGGCTTTCAACCATCCTTGAACTAATTTGTATAGATGTACTCAGAATGTTTGAAGAATGAATGCCTTGGGCAATTTCAGTGGAGATTACTGTAAATTTTCGTTGCTACAGTTATTCTGGGGACAGACAGAAGTTGTGGCTAGCTTGGCATCGCTTTGCATTACCACAAAAGTGAATTTTAAAATGAATAAAGGGAGTCAGCACAGCCACAGATAATTGACTGTGGTACAATAGCAGAATAAATAATACTTAAGAAGAGGGCATTCATTGGGCAGAGTGCTCCTAAGACACAACAAATCTTCATCCTTAGTTCTGTAGCTTGCTGAATGAGTTAACAAAGACACAGAGTGACCTGAACTTTAGATGCATTTGCCTTCAATTTCAAGACAGCTGTTTTTCCTCTTGCATTACAGATTTACAGTGGAAAGGACAGTGTGACTTTTAGCCATTGCTTCAAAAAACTGTACAATATGGAAAACAACATGTGGAGAATCTTCATTCTTCTATACCAATTAAGCGTAACTCAGAATAATAAGAAATTAAGAGTCAAGGTTTGACTTCTCACACTTTTTCCATGGTTGTATGGCTGTAGGCTTCAATATCATGGGCTTTTGTCAATGTAAAATCAGTCAGTTCAAAATCTGCAATATATATTTATATATATATTTATGTATTTATTTATCCTGTTCCTGATCTTTCAATCACAGAGGCCAACTATTTATGGCAGTAATGTTAAAAAATTAATTGTGGAGAAAACATAGTTCTCTATCATCATCTTAACCCCTAAACCAACTCTTCTCCAGGTATATAGAGTTTCCTTTATTCATTCTTCCAAAAAGTTGCTGTGAGAGTGCTGATATATAGTATGACATCTTTTAATGGTAATGGTTAGGTGAACTATAGGTGACATGACAAAAGGGCAGTCTTGGAAAAAATCTTAAATGACAGTGAATACCGGAAGTTATATTCCATTTACTTGAAGCTCTGTCCAGCCAAATATCACTACCAGGTCTTTTCAAAATGGAAACTCAAGAAAAAGATTATTATTGGCAGGAATTTTGTTTTCAATTAAAAGTATACTTTCAGATACAACTGAAAAACGTGTGTCACTAACCAGAGCCTATTTACTTCTCCTGTCTCACTATTGACAAGTTTAAAAGCAAAATTCTGCATGTTTTCTAACAACATATCCACATCCTTGCTTCTTTCCAATAATTCGCATGGAATGTGCAGTTCAAACAACAAAGAGGAGCTGTCTGAAATATTTTATCTTAAAATGTTACTGCTGTTTGAAAGATATTTTTAAACTCCTGTCGTCTCCAAAAACCTTATGGGGTTTTTTTCAGACTTTCACAACATATTATTTCAAGTCACCTTTTGAAGACTGAAAAGCCAGGCGTTCTTGGAAATACAGAGTCTAGCAAAAGAATGCTGGACTGCATTCATAAATAGTATGTAGGACAGGAGTAACCCCAGGGGCCAGTTTGCAGCGAGCGTGTGCTGCCTTGGAACCCGAGAGCAGTAGCAGAGCTGCAGCTGAACAGAGGTCTTGTCAGAGCCACAGAGTAAATCCCTGGAGTAGGCCGACTGTGGCTGACTTGGCTTTTCTGATTTACATTCTCTGAGACAATGTGTGGTTTCTTCTAATAATTACATGGCCAGTTCTCTTAACTATTCATCATCTTTAGCATATGCTATTATGAGCCCTTTCTTAAACATAAACATAATACTTTGTTTATTTTCCTCTTTCATACATGTTCCAAAAATAGAGACTTTGAAAGCACCCACAACTTCCCTTGTTTTAAAGGCAATTTTTTTCCAAATTGATTAAATTAGTTCCATGAAAAGAAGAATTAAGTTTAAAAAAAAAAAAAAATTGAAAATACCACTCTAGATTACCATTTGTGTACACCTTGGGGAGCTGCCATGGGAAATGTTTACATAATTAACTTGAGCCCCAGTTGAGAAGAAAAATCCTTAGCAATGAATATCATCATCTTATTAGGCTGCGCTTGAAGACTGGAAATACCTGTGAAAATCAGTATAAAAGATAATAGGGCTAAATTAATCCTTGACATAGGTTTGAGAACATTAAATAAATTGACCCATCTGAGAAAAATAAACTTTGGATCTGATATAAATTTTCTTCAACTTTTCTGGTAGCAGAATGGAGGTAGCATAAAACCACATCTTATTCCTTAGTCGCATGATAAGATAACATTATATCAAGAATAATTAACCAGTTACAGTCTGAAGTGTACTGCTTGAATAGTGAGAATTAATTCAATAAATTGAAAAGCAGAATATTTAAGACTTGCAAAATAAATTATTGTTTAGTAAAATGATAATAAAATGCATGGGAAAAATTATAGACAGGAAAATTTAGGTCATCTGCATCTATATTAGTTTCCAAATTTTTGTAATCTAACATTTGCATCAGTGTAAAAACTTTTGTCCATAGAGGCGTAAGCCAAAAAATGTTAACTAGGAGGATCTTTGCTAAGACTTCTTAGCAAAGAACATAGACATGTCAACAGGGTTGTGATAGTTTATGTTGTTCTTGCTTTGATATTGCCTTTAATTTTGTGAGAATGGCTCAGTAAAACTGACACGGAGAGAGCCTGCCAAGCCAAGCTGATGTGTTTCTGCCCAGTGTTCAAGCAGAACAAGCAGCAAGGTCTTTCTCTCTGGCGACTTCAGGCCAGCATGAAAGTGGAGTAGCTGTAGTACAACTGTCTCCTACCCTCAGCATGTGGGAATACAAAAAGGGATGCACTCAGATGACATGAGGAAAACGAAACACCGTGGATGCACTGCAGAATATTAGGTTTCACTTACCCAATATCAGGACACTTTCAAGTATGGAAGACATTTCAGAAGGAAGATAAAGAAGCATCCTTGTGGTTGGTAGGTTTCAAAGGGCACTTTATAAAATCATTCATGTCTTGATGAGGAAGTCAAATATGGAGGTGAATGCATACAGAGGTGTGAACCCTCAGGTTTAGCCAGAGGGTTCCAACATCCCCTAGCTCCCCTATGGTTTCACCAGTGATCAGTTAGAAGCTGCTAGACAAAAAGACAATTCAGTAGTGCCATGTGTTTTCTGAGAATCCCCTCCCCACATACCAGTCAAGAAAACATCCAAGTCAGAGCAACTTCTGATCTTCTGGCCCTTCTCAGCTGTATTGGTATTATTGATGAAATGTAATCTCTTTTCCTTCTTTTGTTCACTCTGTCCTGCTTCTATAAGAACAAATCATTCTCCATCAGACTGCAAACCACTGTATACAAACTCTCTTGTTCTAATGAAGGGTTTTTACTACTTCTTCATGGACTCACACAAGCCAGAGAGGAAGTATCCCACATGCTGGATCTGCTAGACTCATTACCCTCCTGTTCCATCCCTGTAGTTTGGCAAATCCTCATGAGGTTTAGTTGCATGGGATCTTCCCACCTTGACAGACAGTCCTGACTGGGCTGTGTTTCCCTGAGCAGTTCTCAAGTCCCAGTGAGAAATATGAACTTGCCTGTCTGACAAGTTCTGATCCCTGTGGATCAACAAGGCAGCACCAATTCCCTTTGGTGACCATTGCCTCTTCAGAGCACTTTGGTCAGTTTTGTCCTGGAAATATGTAGTTCACCTCCTTGTGCTTTATGGATATGGTGCTTTTAATTTTGTATTAAACGACTTGAACTGGAACTAAAAACACAAATATTAATATTTTGATGCTGAGCAGTGTGGCTGCAAAAGATCATGTTAACTTACAACTTATTCTGTTGCTGTTAGCCTCTGCTGTTTGACCTTTTACTTCTGCTCTGTGTCTCCATCATGATTGTCTCTCCTTTTGTTGGTTTATGCTCCTCTCAAAATGCATTTTAAAAGCTCTTCTACTCATTGTATTTCTCAAACTTCATAAATATATTAACTAGTATTAAAAAGAAGGACAATACAACTTATTGCATTTTTAAAGGTAGTTAAAACAACGCAATCTAAAACAAACAAAAAATCAAACAAGCAAAAAAACCAAGAAAATTCAAACCAAATTGAAAAAAAGGAAATTTCAATTACAAGTAATTGTAATAGAATGGGCATTTTTACAGAATGCATTTTGGTTCATATACTGGGAAAAAACAGACTAACAAACGCTAAGACTACAATAAGTTTAGCCTTGAACTTTAATAGTTAATAACTTCCTAGTATTTGTACTTTCACATATATTTTACTAGATATTTTAGCTAAATTATAGCGACAATCCATTTCAGCACTTCTATCCCTGATTCTTATGCTTTCATGAGAAACAATTGGTTTATCTTTATGGATAAGTGTTTGCAGTCATTTAGTCCATAACACTGACTATCCTTCTTTTTAGGCATCATTGAATTCCAAACTAAGCAGCCCAGTGAAAATGATCAGTTAATGAAGGTGTAGACAAGCTGTTACACACTGGAAAGGCTTTAAGCACACATGTATTCTGATATCCTGTACCAGTAAGTTAATTGCTCTTACAGCTGTTTATCAAAGTGGCTACCGTACAGTGACTACTGAGAAAACAAAAATAAACAACATTTTAGAAAAATCACACAGCTTAGAACCATAGACTGATTTTTGTAGGTGTTACCTAGTTACCTGTTTTTAAAATTAATAAAATCTGTCTTCTCAGGGGAGCAATTGATTCTCCCACATCAGTTTCCCCCTGTTAATAAATCCGGAGGGGACATTATTGGATTAACTATAGTGGCAGGAGAAACTGTAGGAGAAAGTTCTGCCCAGAAAACGTTGTGAACTGTGTCATCAGGACTGTCTCAGTTGGGTTAAGCAAAAAACAAAAGAAAACAATAAAACCCCCTGCAAAGTCCAAGGGTTTTACAGAACCACTGATACATGGATCTACAAAAGACCTTCTCACAGTCCACAACTTCTAATTTCTAGTCTGACATGAAGGTTCTGCTAACTGTTTTGAAGGGATCTGTGGGAGGAAACTAAGTCAAGTCCTTCATATTCTACATTAATAAAATCTGTGATATTTCTGTATCTCCAGTGGAATGTTCTAGGAGCCCCTAAGTAAAAAAAAGTTGAAAATTTCTAATTTCAGCCCAACTTTCTGAAATATGTCAGGGTCCAATATCTATCCTATCATTCACAGATGCTTGTCTAACCTGTTCTTACAAAACCTCGACAGGATAAGATTCTGTAACAAGTTTTGAAAGATGTTGTAGACAAATATCTGTTATTCATGATAACTATGTGGTTTTTACATTTATATAAACCACAGTTATATAAAATATCCCATTCAAAGCTATTTACTCCCTCCAAATCTACAATAACTGAAAGGAAACGGAAGCACTCTTTGGAAGTGCTGGAAGTACTTGGAAGGCAGCAAAGTGAACATGTAATGGTCTACATGCCTGCAATGTTATGGAAAAATGTTAATTATGATGAACACTTCACAGGAAAGTTCTCCACTGGCCTTGGGAAAAAAACGGTGCAAAGCAGATGTGGGGGCTGCAGTTAGTTGCAGAATTACAAAATGCACGTATTTATCCCAGATCCTGGGATAAATATTGTTTTGAGGTGACAGAACTGTTGGAACTCAAGCTAAGTTGTTTAAAGATAATATAGTATCTAATCAGCTCCAACATTTAATTGCAGTGCACAGATGCTGCAGTTTGGTGGTCAGGTTCATTCTTTCAGAATGTAAAAGCTTCAAGACTTTGTTGCTGGCTAGTTCAGACAGAAAGTAGAACTTTGCCTCCACTTTCTCCTACCCCAAGGCAAGTTGCTCAATTGCTGAACTGTAGGAAACTTCTTGTTTCCTATACTGGGATAGAAAAAATACCAGGCATTTTTCAGACATATAGTTTTTATTTTCCAGTTCTACTAAAAGAGGATACTTCCTGTTTTCCTTTAACCTGAATCCTTGTATCTTCTTTATGAATTCTGCAGCCACGTCTCTGGCCTAGGTATACATTGAGTTGGTATATACATCCCTGCATTATAGTCCTGAGAAAAACAGCTACTAAGTCTGGTCTTAACACACTTAAATATTCCAATGAAAATAACACCACAGTTTATAGATTTGTACATCTCAGCAGACCATTCAGGTCCTAAATTCACACGTATAATACTCAGAAATTGATACTATTCTCAAAACTAGTAACTTTGGCACTTATTTATTTTTTTTACTTCTCTTTACTTTGTCATCACTTAAATCCTGGTCCAAAACACTCTTGGTCAAAGACAGAAAAATATCTAGAGATCAGATAATGTAAATATATTTGCCTAATGCACAGCAAAGCAGAAGTACATAGACCAATTATTTATTGTTTATGAAGTTCTTTGAAGATTTAACATTGGAAGTGTTATTTAAGTAATTTTGGTAAACATAAAATGTTGCTGTTACTTTTTCATCTACTAAAGAATTTGTCTGTGCTGGCGACCTTCTTCCCACAAAGGACTTGTTTTAAATCTCTAGAGAAGAAATTTCAATTATTCACATGTGAAACGAACATCCCTATATAAATATGTTGGACTCTTAAAACTACTCAAAATATTTAACTCATAGATAGCATTTTTCATGAGACTAAGAATCCTGCCACTAGAATGATACAAACTACATGTTGAATGAATATCTCTCCATTATCGACAACATAGTTTCTAGTTTTTATTTTTCTACTCTTAGTTTTTTTCTGTATGCTTTTCATTTTCATAGTGGCTCAAATAGTCAACACAGATCATGTATAAAATTAAATCCATCAAGCACATTTAAATTTTCTGACACAAATGGCCTATGAAATATTTGGTATGAACTGAAAAGAGCATATGATTGTACAAAATTATTTCATATGAAGTGTATTGAAGCAATTTCCATAATTAGAAAGGGCATAAAGAAGATCATGTGTGAAAAGACAGTTCTGAAGAGTGTGATATAAACAACTTCTTTTCAAATAAATGCAATTTATTCAATGAGGTTTATTCAATTAGTAGCTCTGAACAAGCTGCGTTTTGAGCAAGTCTCATGTGACAAATGACTGGTAAACTGCTCTGACTCACAAATTCAGGTCTATCATCTTAGAACATTTCCCAATTTGCTTTCTGTAACCCAGCCCTTCAAATTTGGTGAATATTAATTGCTGTTTCTTTGAAGTGAAGGTTTAAAAAGAGCCTGTTGTTTTTTGTCAGACTCCTTTATTTTCTCTCAAATAGTGTTTATTTTATCTTTTATTCACCTTAATCCTTAGACAACAGCAATTTGTTATTGTATTTGTGTTGGTTAAGTAAAGTATCTAGGACTTCAATTATCAAACAAAGCCATTTTTACCATATAAAAATCACAATAACATGGAATCTTCCATTTGAGTATATAATAGATAGATAGATAGATAGATAGATAGATAGATAGATAGATAGATAGATAGATAGATTAGATAGATAGATTAGATAGATAGATAGATAGATAGATAGATAGATAGATAGACATATGTGAAACAATCATTAGAGTGATTTCACTGTGATATGTTTAATTGGCAAAGTTTCAGAAGGTTTTTCTGTTACCTAAGAAATTATCGAGCCATGAAGCTTTATTATAGTCACAATTTACTAAAGTAAAGAAAAACTTTTGTGTCTTTCTCTTCCCCATATATGTAGCACCAATTAAGTAAATTCATGTGACCTTCATTGTTGATTCTGAATGAGTGCAGAAATTACTTGTTTAGCCTCTTCTGCTTGTGATATATTCCAGAGCTCATTTATTCAAAAACAAACTTTAGATTGTTCTGAACTTTTAGGAAGTGTCAAGTGTTTGAAAGAACTTTATTTGTATTGTGCTTTGGTAAATGTTTTTGGTTGGTTACATATACAGGCAATATGGATATTGTTTGATCCTTTTTCTCCTGTCCTGTAAATGCTTGATATTTCCTCTTTGAATTGCAAGTGATCTCTTTTCCAGAGAAGAGCCTCAGATGCATATAAATTATAGTGGCACTTGTTTGCTAAAGTCTTTGGGTGGCACACTCTGCATGTAAACATTCTAGTCACTAAGTTGTTCCAGTAATTCTGAGCTGTTTATTTTACCTTCAACTTTTGAATTTCATTTGCATTTATAATTTATAGTTCTTTGCACACTCACAGAATAATAAAATGGTTTGGTTAGAAGGGACCTTAAAGACCACCTAGCTCCAACCCCTCCACCAAGGGCAGTGATACCTAGGGCAGGTTACTCAAAGCCACATCCAACAGGACCTTGAATATTTCCAGGGATGGAGAGCCCAGGATTCATGGGAATCATGTTCCAGTGCCACACCAGCCTCACAGTAAATAATATCTTCCCTATATATAGTCTAAATTTCTTTCAATTTAAAGCCATTTTACCCTTAGATCACTACTCAGGAGAGAGAGGCAATACCAACATTCCATACAGGGCTCACAAGAATAACTTCATTACATTTGAAGTGCTGATACACTTATTTTAAGTACTTATTTCAGATGTTATGAACTTCATAGCATTTTGGATGATTTAGAGACACTTCAGGACATTGTGATTGAAACTCAAGGATTGCAGGGTCATTTAGAGATAATATACATAGTATGAGAAAAATAGCCTAATGCAGCAACAGTTAACACTGCTCCCAAGAGATATTTGTCTAAGCAGTTCTTTAAGGCTATTAGAGCTTCTGAAAAATTGTTTCAGTGCTTAAAAATCTCTGCCTAAAAAAAAGCTCTTTCCAAGCTAGATCATGTCTGCTGCATTTTACATTATTTACAACAGATATAGTGAACAATATCCAATATTTTTGCTACTTACTATCTTTAACTTATAAAAAATTCTCAATCTTCATTTCTTTATACTAAATAATTCCAGCCTTTTCAGACTTTCCTCATAGGTATGTTTTTGACAGCTTCATTGTTCTCATCTGAACTCTTCAGCTTGTCCAAATTTGCTTTGAAAAGCACTTGAGATTATGTATAGATTAGACATCAGGCAGAAAGTGTACTGTGAGGGTGGTGAGGTACTGGAACAGATTGCCTGGAGAAGCTGTAGATGTCCCTGGAAGTGTTCAAGGCCTATCTGGATGGGGCAGGAGGGCTGGAACAGGATGGTCTTTAAGGTCCCTTCCAACCCAAGATTTTCTGTGATTCTGTGATGCCATGTCTCATATCTGACATGCTGGAGCTGTAGCACTGAAGTGTCCTGTGGATGGAGAAGGTCAGCAGCAAAGCACAGCAGTGACAATACTGAGCTAATGTTGCTGTTGTATCCCACTGCTTATCCAAAATGCATCCAGCATCATCCCAGAGAGTATCCTGTTATCAGGAGAGTTGAGAAACCTCTCTTAAGAGGCCAGAGAGAAGTTAATTTTATTTGTGTGGTTGAAGAAAAGAAGTGAACACTAGTCTCCCACATCCAGTGTCAGTATCCTGACCATCAGTTACAGACTAAAGACAGAAATTGTCCAGTTTTATGCAGCCTGGCTCTGATGCTCTCAGCATCCTCAGGGTGCTCACCAGAGCAAGACCAGTGAGCACAAAAAGAAGCAACTTACCCATGAGACAGATAGAGGATTACCTTACCTGTGAATTTTGACAAGCTTTAAGTTCAACCATCACACAAAACTCCTAAAGTCTTTCAAACAGATAGAAATAGAGATGCAGGTGCCTAGGGACTGCAAAAGACTAAAACTCAGACACTGTATAGGTTACACAGCACAATGTCATACTGATATACCTGTATTTACCATTGTATAAACTGTCATATTAATATTATAGACATAAAAATAAGAAATTCATTAGTTTAACCCTGAGAGTCAGATCTATCACATTCATCTATTTCCTGTAAAGACAAAAGAAAATGTCTGCAGAAGTTGGAGACTTGGAAGCTCATGCTTTGAATACAGTAAAGCATTTCACAAGATAATCTACAAATGCAGCTCCCTTCAATGAATGTTGATGGTTAAAGTAATTTTCATTATGAAATTTCTGGATAATTTTATTGCAAATTTACAATTTATGTTCATATTACAAATTCAGGTCAAGTTATAGATGATGTTAAAATCAAAGGGCAGATAAGCCAACATTACATTATGGTGGTTCCAGGGCATAGCTTTCCTATAATGTTTATATAACCTGACTGAGGTGAACAGGTAGCTCCGTCAGCTCCTGTAAGGTTTTTTAACATGTCATAGGCTTGTATAAAAACTACCCATGAGGAAATTAATTCTGCATTAGGTACAAAGCTCAAACTGTAGGCTGTGGAGCATTACAAGAGTTATGGGCTACGGCATAGACAATTCTATTTAGAGACAGATTTTTCCACCCCTCCTGCTTTATTTAGGACTACATTCCTGGATTCATTCACCTGACAAAAGACAACAGGGAATTAACTAATTCTTCATGTAAATCTAATTTTGTCAATAGCCAAGCCAAGATCAATTTGGATCAAATATTTGACAATGCTGACAGTCCCATCATGCTTTCTAAATGAACACCAGAGGTCCATTTCAGGCTGCACAAGGGACAAAGGTAATTGAGTTTGATTTTGAAAATATTCAAAAGTTTTTTTTAAATATGCTGCTTTTGATAAATTATTTGGGTTGGTGCTGTTGCAGCAAACCACAACATCTCTTAAACCCTTAGGGTAAAACCATGGTTAAGCAGCATCTTACCTATAACCCTCAATCTGGTATTTCACCACTGACAGTGACCAGCAGCGTGGCACTGGGAACTGCCAGATTTTCAAGAAGGTTCCTCATCATTAAACTGCAGAGGTTGCTCTTGACTGATTCCCTTCACGCCCACTCCCCCTGGTAGCTAGAAGAAATGCTCTGATAGGAATAATTTAGCCAAAGGATGGGTTGTAAAAGGTCATTAGTGGGAAACAGTGGTTTTTAACTTAATGTTTTTAAAATAACATAGATTATTAATAAACATGGAGTCATAAACTTTACACAAAAGATACTTGATTGGTTCAAAACAAGAAGTAACTGCAAGATTACCAAGGAATTTGTAATGACAGAATGTTATCTGGTATTACAAAGGGACCACAGACTCAGTATGAAGGCCTTTGGGAGGTTTCACTTTCAGTCTGCCCATTCTCAAAAGAGAATCACTCTGCTAATATTGCTGACCTTCTCTGCCAAATGTGTTCATCAAATAAATAATTTACATTACAAAGGCACAGGACAATAGATGCACAAAAGCCATGAAAGGTGATGTTTTAATACAGTCTTTTCATTTAAAAAATGGAGACAATAAGAATGGCAGTTTTTGCTCACTCAAAGCCCGTGTTAATTCCTATGCAAACATCCAAAACTACCTGTGAAAGCAGAAGAGATCTAGAATACAATGACCCTGTGAACTGTACATTAGGAAAATATGTATTTGGAATAAAGTTATAATCAGTTCACAGAGACATTGCTGCTAGCTGCCAAGTAAGACAGAATTCACCCTGGCTGTCCTGGTTTTCTCATCTATGAGCTAATATGAAACCAGTGAGCTGGATGATTAATTTGTGCTGTAATTCACAGACCCTGCATGATACTATTTTGTATATATTATTTCAGAGATGGAAGGAAGGATGCCATTGAAGTTATGAATGTTCTTAACTGCATAAATTCATTCATCTCCCCTTTCATCATTTGCATTACACATAGCATTGTTGCAGGACAGATGCTGATGTCTAGACCAGACAAATCTGTGCACAAGAGTACCCTGGCTTTTCTTCTGAACTGTGAGAACAGTGTCTTGCTGAGGTGTTGATTTTGTAGTGTTTTAGTCTCTCTAGAATTAGAAGCATAACTATGTGCCATCATTAAGAAATCAGTACTAACAGAGAGATATTCTCAACTTCCAAACCACAATTGAGCAAATTTTAAATCTCCTTGTATTATGCATCCTGGTGTTCAAGTACCAGTTTACCACTTTCAAAGCCTTTTAAAACTCTTAGCCAGTTTGTTCATTGCTTTTGTCCTCTATCAGATCACACATCATCCACTATTTCCTCCTTCTTCCTGTGGATGTCAGCCAGAATTACCTGTCAGATTTGTTCTCCAATAAGCCTCACATTTGTGTCTGTTCATGGAATGGCTTATTTAAAGAAATTAATTAAATAATAGCACCTTTTTATAGCATCTCTTTATAACATCATATTTCTACAACAATGTTGTAGCTAGAGATTCGGCACAGGGTGGGGAAACATTCTTTCTTGAGTTTTCTCTGTCAGAAAAGCATATTTTGCATTTCAAGAGGCAATTCTAAAGAGAAAAATAGAACCAGATTTCCTTCTCCCTGCCTTTTATGACTTTTTAAATATTCGCTGTTTGATTTTCTGCTTCAGGAGGAAACATGAAATGGAGCAGGAGTCTGTCCTTGGTTGGGACATTGAAGAGCATTTGGTAAGGACAGTCTCTTAAATTATGAGACCAAAGCTCCCAAATCTGAACAGAGTAAAGGTCCTTGCAGTCACATTTTCTAGGAATATGATGTATATCAGCAGGGTATTGTAAAATACAGATAATGGCATGGCCTTTCTGTAGCTAACTGGGCAGGTAGAACAGTGGATTCTTTTGATAAAACCAGAGATTGGCAAATGCTGGAAGGAGAGAGGCCCATCTCCAAGAGCAGGCTGACTCAGTAGGAGCTGTTCTGTGAGTGTGTACCTTTAATGAGAATGTTAAGGATGAAAGGAATAAGTTATAACAAATTTAAACAACCAGAAAAAGCTACTGAACAACCTACCAGGGGAAACCTTCAGTGTGTTGAATTCTGCAGGGTGGATGTCTGTACCTGTGCTAGTCACCAGATCCTTCTTTAAGAAAAAATTGATCTAATCTAGTTTACACATCTATTCTAGGTAACGGATTGCAATCTAAGTGTCTATTTCTCTCAGTTTATAAAAAAGACCAGAAAATTAAGTGAGATGCAAATATTTACCTGAAGTCAAATAAATAAATAAATTTGGAATAACAGAGAGTATGCCGTACCATTGTCTAAAATTTTCTCGGAATTTTAGTGAAGTTTATGAGCTTCAGTCAGGAACTGTCACTGTTACAGAAAGTGCCAAAGTACTATTATGCAGTAGATGCTTGATGGGCCATTCTGACCTCAAAATTTATGAACATATGAGGAAATAATTAAAAAAAAAGAAAAAAAATCAGACAATTTGTACAGCAGCACAATGCCAAGTGTCAAACAGAAAAAGATTAGATGTTGATGCCATGCTAATAGATTGGTAGCACACTGTAGTAGTCAGTGTGGTTTCACTATTCACAACATCTTTTATATTGTTAGGCAGATGACTTTTTTATCCAATGCTTCAATTTTGCCACCCTTCTCCAAGTTAACATTTAAAAATAATTAACAGCAGTAATAATAATAGTAACAGCTACAACATCATCAGTTTTCTTTCTCCATGCCATTTAAAATAGGTGCACCTACAAAACTGTTATAATCATTGTTACAGTTAGTAATATCAATCCAATTTTGTAGCAATTCTTAGATTAAATGGTTTGGGGGTGTTCGCTTGCTTTTATCCTTGCAGGAATGAGAGGTGAAAAATTAAGATTGTCTTTCTTATAAAAAATTGTGTAACACTGACTGACAAGTCAGTTTAGCACTGAACACTGAGGTATTTTTGTGCTCCTGCAATACAGCTGTAAGAGTTCAATTTATCATTGTCTAGAAACTGCTGTGAAGTTCCACACATGGGAGCTGCTGCAAAACACCTGGTCTGCTTGAGGAAATGTCTGCTAAAATTTTTCAGGATTGAGATCTATCATCCTTATTTACAATTAGAATAGGATTGTTTTGCCTTCTTTGGAAGCTTTTCAGCAACACTGGAGCATGGTAGAAGCGTATGAACAGTTTAAAACATATTCATGGAAATGTACCCACATCACAGTATGATAATGCAGCTTGGAAGGGACCTCAGAGGTCTTTGGCCCAACCTCCTGCTCAAAGCAGGGTCAGCAATGAGGTCAGACCAGGTTGGTTAAGCTTTAATTTATTTATTGGGTTTGTTATTAGGTTTCCTGGCTTGAGGAAGAATTCTTGAGAAATATGGGCTTTTTTCACATGTCTTTTTGAGCTTTTATGCACAATCTGTCTGTCAGCTGCTGAGGTGTATTGAAATTTCTCCTTTGCCTGCAGGCATAGTAATAACTTCAGCAGTGAATTATTGAAAATATTTTCTGTTTTCTATTACATTCACTGTTTATTATATCAGAGTCAGTATTAATAACAAGAATAATAACAATAATAACAATACTCAGAAACAATATATAAAATATTAATATAAATTTTGGAAGCACAAGAGAATGTACTTATTTCTTGTGATGTTTTTAGAGGATTCTAAATGCAGCTCATGAAACTCAGGTGGTGAATTTTTGTTCCAATTTGTAAACATCCAGTTGAAATGAAAAAAAAAAATAAAAAGAGTAGAAACCACTAACAATAATTCTATATTGAAAATACTGTTTAGAATATGCAGCCTAAAGGGAGTCATACCTGTAATGGTAAAAGTGGCACTTGTAAATCCTTGTTGGTAAAATGGTTCTTACAGCCCACAGGGTTTTCATAAGAGAAAGGATCATATTAGGCACACCAAGTCTTCATATTAGTAGAAACAGATTTTTCTGCACAAAGGAACTAGTGTTGCTCAGACTTTTTTAATGATTATAATTAATTTTCCTCTAAAGGGACATTATTTTGCCCAAAACTTTCTCTGTTTTTCTTAGGTTAAATTAGGCTGCATGTCTTAATTAAGAGTGCTGCATATAGCTGAGGTGTATTTATGGTGTCTAATATAGAAAGACCCTTCCATTTGCATATTTATTTGAACAATTCATGAATTAAACATTGAGCAATACAAACATCCCCATTTTACTGTTTTCTTATAGTTCATCATGAAGAAGCTTAGACTTACCACTGCACTTATTGTGCATCATTAAAGTGATCTTGGAAGGGGAAAAGGAAGTGTAATCTTGACCTTTTCATATTCCTTCAAACACAGGTAAATCTAACTCCTTCTTCTAAATAACTATTCAACCAGTTTTTCCATTTCCACTAAATTTTCCTCAGAAGTGTGTTCTCTGTCATGTGTTAGGTTAAAACCCA
Organism: Thryothorus ludovicianus; assembly: GCA_013397245.1. NCBI lineage: Eukaryota > Metazoa > Chordata > Aves > Passeriformes > Certhiidae > Thryothorus > Thryothorus ludovicianus. Next base: position 58,660 of record VZTB01003823.1, read on the forward strand.
ACAGAAAAATTGTGTTCTGGTGTAGCTACAAGTTAGTGCTGGTTTTATTTATCACAAACTATTGAAAGTGGGATTCTCTGGTGTAACTTCATAGAATGTGAGAGACTTTCAACAAAACGTTTTGAGTATTCTCTATCCAGGATGGTTTGTTGTTAAGAAAGGTAAGAGCTTGTCTCTTCTCTTCTCAAACTCCTGTATAAATGGTGAGGAGACTCTTGTGCAGAAATCTTGTGCATGGTGCAGTGTAGATACTATTAAGACAGTATTATTTTTTTTACTATTTTTTCAGTCTGAATTTGCTTTTTAAAAGGTAATTCCTATGAATATAAACCAAATAAGGTCAAATATCAAATATAATTAATAAATTGTCTTGATGAATGAATGAAGACAAGTTTATGAAGGTTGGCAATATTTAGTATCTGTTATCATTCAGTGTTATTTCTATAATCAGGAAAAAAAAAGACTTTAAATGTATGACACTAGTTTAGTAAAAAAAAAATAATAAATCTAGTATCAGAAATCTCCAGAATATTAGTTTTTGCAATATGACAATTGGTTTTAAGTGCTATCCACATATACAATCTTTTTTAGTAGAATAAGAATAGCAATTCCTCAATTGTATTTGCACAGGAAATTGCAACACAAGTGGGAAGAAAAACAGTTACAGATTCTTGTTAATTAAAGTTCTAAAAATGAATTATGCAAATAAATCTCAAAAGGCTTTTTAAGCTCTTTCCAAGATTTCTCTACAGCTTTTAATGAGCATTTTTGAATTACTATATCTGCATTAGAGGTAGAACTTTAAAATAATTCAGCATATATATATATAGTCATACTAACAAGATAATAATTAATTTTGCTTTAGCATAGAATAATAAAATCAAAGGAATCTTAAAAATATTTTCTAATATTTCCAAGATATTTAAGTAACTGACAAAGAATTGATAATATATTTTCTATGGCTGAATATGTCAGAGATTCAACAGGGTATGTAAAATTGTAATGGGTTTATATTTTATTTCATAAGCTTTTTACCTCAGATCATTCAATTAAATTTCACTGGAAGCTTTAATTAATCAAGTAGCTCTAACAGCCCATAGATAAGACGGGCAAGGACATCAGGTTGCTCCAACGTCCTACTGTAACATGTAGAGGAAAGTTTATTAGAATTGGGAACATACTGGAAGAGAGCATCTTCAGTGAGACCTGACCTTAGCAAAGCCTCAGTTCTTGGGGCAGCCTCTGCACAGGAGCCTGGGACCCAGGTGGCAGCAGGAACAGAGGGAAGTCCCCAGGGAAAGCAGTAGCTTTAAAGGGAAAAAAAAGTAAGATTTGAGTCTAAAAAAAGCTGGAAACTCTTATTTGTTGTGTATCTAGTGTAAGACAGATATATTAAAGAAATGGGCAATATTTCCATAGAAATGTCTTGCAGTGAATAATTACCCATCCTAAAGAATTGCAATTTCTCTTATTTTACTCAGTCCAGAAAGTATTTTATCACCTAAAGAACTAAACAAATGTGAACAGCCCTGAAATTCTGGAAGATAAAAAGGCAGCACCATTTCAACCCACTGCAATAACATTGAAGCTTAATAACAGAAACATGTTTTCATGCTTTTATTCCCATGTTTGATTCTCACCACGTAAACAAGAATGTGGCAATGAGTAAATAACTTGTCTCAAGTTTCTGTCATAGACCCTAATTTATTGAATTAAAATATTCTTGTTCCTTCCTAAATAGTGCAGTCTTCTAGGCAGGTATTATACATACATCAGCATTTATTTTCTGGTAATGTTTGTCAACATTAAATAAAGTAGATTAATGTGCAAACATCCATACAATACATAGTTTCAGTAATACCTGGCATGAAACATTCCCAGTTCCAAGACATGCATTTTTTACCTTGCCCTTATATTATGGCTGTAGTACTCTTACAGCACAGGCATAAAACAACATGAAATATTTACTGGCACTATATTTTTTTAACATATACTTTGTGTAAATCCTAGTTCTGCCTGGAAGAGCTTCATCAGGAGCCAAAAAAACAAATGTACAGCAGCCACTATGAAGTTCTCTATCTAGATATGTCTGTGTCTCTTGGAATAAAAATTATTTTCATTCACTTTGAAGCACCTTCTTAATAAGTTATCTGTTGGCAATATAGTTGGTCCCCTGACTTCTGTTCCTTCAGTAATTAGCAATTGCACACAGACCAGTTCATAGGAAAGTCTCAAAGTAGTCAGTCCGACTACAGAAATTTCCTCATTCTTGCATATATAATTTTTACTTAAGGATAATCTTCCAACTAAAACATTTCATTATTTGCAAAATCAGAAAAAAAATAATTAGAAGGAAGTGCTTGAAGCCTTCGTGAACTTCATGAGGTCAGCAACAGCAAAGTAAATAAAAATTAGCACCTTTTTAATTAGCTACCAAAATGTCCCATAGGAAAGATCACTGCAGCCCAACCAAGAGAAAAAAAGCAACACAATTTGACAAACTTTCTGCCTTCTTCTCTGTGGTGTTGAAAGTACAAAATCAAACCAACCCTTGTAGTGGTAAACCAGTAAGAATGGCCTCCACAGAAATGTAATTGTTATTTTAATTCTATATTTACAAGACAATAAAATTCCAAGTCAGCATTGACCATTCCCTTTTTTGATCATTACCTGTCAGCTTTTTGTGGCTTTATCACATGGTCTCCAATTTCATTAAAAACAAAACAAAACAAAGACAGCCAATAACAAAAAGCCCAAAACAATGCACACACAACAACAAGCCTACACATCAACAGCTAAAGGGAAGTCATTCATCCCATAATTGCCCTGGCCTCAAACAAGCCATGAAGCAGTGCACACAATAAAGGCAATCTGTCCTCTTTTAAAGGGAAGTTCAAACAGCTGCCTTGAGTTTTCTATTGCATATTCAAAGTGATAATGTATGAAATTATTAACTTCTGCACTGGGGTTTATGGCATTAAGAACCCCCCATCAAGCAAACAAACTAACGATGTGGCTGATTTTAAGGATTGCTTTGTTAGAGACTTCTGGGTCAATTGGGCTTTCAAAAAGAGCCTGGATACTTGAAACATTTCGGAAGTTAACTTAATTGAAGACGGATGGTGTCTGACATCAGAAATGCTCGTTTTCCTTTCTTTGCATGTCATTCCCCATGTTGATTTGTAAGGATATCTAAGGGTTATATGCCAAGCTACCCAGGGGAGAGACTTTTTGGTTGTTTGACAGCTAGCATAGCTCAGCTATAAGCCAGTGAGCTGCACAATTCATCAGGGGTTTGATCCAAAGCTTCTGAGAGTTAATGGGGGCACTTCTTTGACTTTATTGCTTTGGGTCAGAACCATTGCAAGAGTCACTGCAGCCATACCTCAAGCCCACCCAAAGATGCATGGATTAGGCTGTATAAGATTGCTAAGCTTCTGGTTTACTTAATAAAATGTTTTCTGCAATTCTTCTTTCCTTTCTAAAATAAACGTCAGTGTTTACTGTCTTTTCTGTGCTTCTCTTGCCCCGTGCCAGACACCACGCAAATGTTATCTTATTGCTCAAAGGTGGTGACCTCTTCTTTTCTCTTCCTCCACCTTCATAGTTCTTTCTCCCAAGAATCTGAAAACATTAAAAGGAAAATAAAAGGTTTTGGTCTCCCAAATCAAAGTTCACTGCATTTTCCTGTCATACTTCCCTCCCTGTATAACACAGAACAAAGCTTTCTATTGAGATTTCTGACTGTCTAACATCTGTGTAAAGCTTCATGTAGCAAATGTTCTATTCCAGGGCCCAGAATCTGAGTGAAGAGTCCAGCTCCAGTTCCACAAAGGGCCATAAATGTCTGGCACAATTTATGAAATCCACAGTCCAGAATAAAGTGTGGTTGTGGAGGAGCCTCCAGTAACTTAAAGGGAGATTGCACTACCTCAGCCAGGGGGTCACCAGGAACCAAACAGGGAGCTGCCCAAGATAAGTGTGAAATCCTCAGGCTGAAAATGGGCTCAATCTTTCCTGCTGCTTTGGGGGCACTCATGTGTTTGCCAATTTCAACTTATATTGCAATCTCACCTGTGTTTGAATGTCTAAGATGCTCTATTTTCCATCTGTGAGGCACTCTCTCTCCTAACTTTGAAATGGAAAAATTTGGGACTATTAATTCCATATAGCAACTGAAGCTCTATACTTTGCCGACCCATGAATGACAACCAATGGCAATTAAGTTAGTCTTGTCTATAGTTCCCTGAATACCTCAGAACCCATCACTTCCCATTTGAATCATAGAGTTGTTTAGGTTAAGTTCAACTCACATATCTCAAAAAAATTCTTGAAGCATCGCTTCAAGAAAAATACAGAATCCACTTTATTCCATTATTATTATCAATGACATTCTGAAAGAATAGACAAATTGTTTGCCACATTCAGGTACCTTGCATATTTAAACAAACATATGCTAAGACTCTAATCTCTGGGGCAGGATGTCTCCTTGATTCTAGCACTCACTTATACTGGCACAACGGAGGGAGGAATCTTTTGGCATCAGCCTAATGTAAGCATAAACTAAAGTACATTTGATAGAGAAATAACCTACTTAAATGGTTTAATAAAGATTTTATTGATGAATAAACTTTTACATTTTCTTTTGCTGATCTGACTCCTCTTCAGCAAATAGTTGAAAACAATGCATTATTCTGGTTGACATAACAGGCAGCACGAAACCTGTTCCTGAGAGAGATAAATGACAGGAACTTAATGGAAGCTCAATAGTTTTAACTATAATAATAGTTTTGCTTCTAACAGTGACTTACACTTGCAGTGATGTAATGTGATATAAGTGTATGGCAGAAGCTACAGAAGAACAGTCATATCCACACTACTGGGTCCTTGTGCCTGGGGTTGTACTGCTTCAGCCTGACAACTGAAAACTCGCCCTGCTCTGGACTTAGAGCCATCTGAGTGAGCACTGCTCACAGAATGAGCTTAATTGTCTGTGTGAAACAGGCAGGGACATTTGCAGATGTAAATTGAACACTTCTGAAGGTAGCAGTGGAGTTGTAACGTTCTATAAATTACTTTCGCTGGCCTGGCTCAGCACCCCTCACAGAGCTTTCAGCTTGATTCAACAGGGCTCTAAGCAACCAGGGAAGAAAATTTCTTTTAAAGAAATTTAATGCAGCAGAACTGATTAACTGGGGAACAGCCTACAAACAGGCAGCTGAGAGAATGTTCTCGGCAAGCCAAATAGCCCTGTTATGTTGGTTTTATTAATTAACATCTGGCTTCCTGCCTCTAAATCGGGTCCCCTTCTTTGCTGCTTTAGTGCCATGTTTTCACCACTTTTACTCTGAAATGTACCCTGAGAATTTGAGATTAAATCCTTTGGCTGTTCAGTTTCTGAAACACAAGTCAATCCCCTCTAAATAGCATACAGCAACACAGCTCTAGTGGTCTCAGCAAACCTCATTTTCCTGCAGGGACTTAGTAAAGAATGGCAGAAAAGAAGAGACAAAGTCCTGCACCAAAGAGAGAAATATAATTAATGAAGTAGACTGGGTGTATAGGAGACAGCTTTTAACTGAAGGAACACTCTCCATCATTAGGGAAGTTTAGATAGGCATACCAGAGCAGCATTATCTCTGTGGGCTGGGCTCATCCTGAACTAGAAGAATAGCTATGTGTTAGGGTTGTGGTTTTGAAAATAAAACAAGACGAAACCTTCAAAGCATAGCAATGCTGGCCCCTGCAAGCTGCTCCTCCAGTTTTTGAATGCTACAGTCCAGTCTGCAAAAGTACAGGCTTTAGTCTACTCAAAAAGCCAAGGTTTTACAAGACATAAACTACATAATATGGAATTCTTTTTTAGTTGATGGTTTTCAGAACACATAGCAGAAAAAATACATGTAATTGAAGGCCAAAACTTAGTCTGAACAGATGTGAAAATTCTGCATTTTGCATCTTCACAGTTGCTAGTCTCTTTCAGACTGTGTTTCCTACATGCGGATATTTTTTAGTGCCCATCTTGGCCAATGGCCATGTATTTTTTTTTTATAATAACATTAAAAGTATTAAAAAACAGGGCTTATTTTTAAATTTCAATTGATCATCTTGTAATTATTTTTCTGCTTTTCTGCCACTTAGTTTATCAGGGATATGTGTGTTTCTTGGATCCTGAAGAAGAATAATTCTTTGGAAGTTACTCTGTTATATTGTATTCATTGTTCCTCATAATATGCTGCCTCTTTGGGAATTTTTATTAACCCTTAGGCTATCTTTAATTTCACAAAATGCTTTGATGTTTTGCTTTTCTCATAGTTTTTGGTCTATCATCACATATTCTGCCACCCAACATACTGTAGAATTAGTGACCAGCTTGACAATAAATGGGATCTTTGTTTTAAAAGAGCTTTTCTTAACATGTGTAATTGCATCAAGTGATAGAACATGATTGTCAATAGGTTCACATAACTTGTCCCCAAGTGACATGTTTACTTCCTGCTGAGCCACCAGTTGATTGGCTGTAAGATTAGTAGAGATTTACAGAAAGAAAAATATATCATGTTAATGCTTTGCAAATTAAGTTTTGTAGTTCAATGTTACTAAATCAACTATTTTTACAGCATTAATGCACAAGCTTATTAAGTGTCAGGGAGCTGATTTTATTCAGCGTGTAAAAGAATCATGTGCGAATTTCTTCACATATGAGGGTTGAAAACTCTGCTTTGATAAGACCTGAGCTGATCCCACTTTTTAAAGAAGTGTGTGCATACGTCATGGTTTTAGTCCACTTACTGCATTGCCTAAAGTAGCAGCTGATGTCATCTGATGAAAAGAGTGTTTCTGGGTCATGCGCTCACGGCTGCGCTGCGCCGCCAGCAGAGCTGTAACTGTGATAATCTCCTGCTGCAACAGATAAGAAATCTATTACTGGCAACTCTACATGAATGCAGAAACCCTGGGCCAGCACAGGTTCTCACTCCAACTGGTAGAAATTTTTCATGTGCTTTTATTGAGCATTAGGTATAATAAAGAGGAAAATAGTTAAATATTCTTATGAATGGAGCTCCAGAATTTTCAGCTCACAGAATCCAAAAAGAAAGGATTATCTCATCTATCTTTGGGCACCTTAGTGCTATGTTTATAGTCTAAATTAGTCTTTATTTCCCCTACAGTCAGCAGGAAGAGGTGGGTAATGTAGGTGAGCCCATTTCCTATGTGGTTTGACAAGAGAGAACCAGCTCATATTGGCTGCACAAGATTTGGATTGATGAAGTTCATATTAATTTCATCTGGTATTATGAATTTCTAGGAAATTAATGAGACAATGAAATGCAATTTTGAGGGATGTCTTACTTCTCTGTTATTTTCCTTCCTGCTGACTTCTTTCGTGACAATAAAATCTATGCATTTTCAGATGGCCCAACTTTTTCTTGGCCCAACTTGCTCTCTGTGTGGGAGGTCTATACCAGACAGTACTCCATGAAGCCTCCAAAATTACTCTTCTTCTAATTGATATTTGGTAAAAGAAGGCTTGTTCTTCCAGCAATCTTCCATGTGTAACTATTAATTACATTTCCTAGTCAGACTGAGGTTTGATTTGCATGGTAAGCATGTTGGAGGACCCATATATACATTATCTTATAAAGACAATGAAGCTTCCTGGATTGTCTGAAAAACAATATCAGATCTGTCAAACAAGCATTGCCACTACAGCTGCTGCATATTGTAAACTATAAGCATTAATATAATTTTAAGTAAATAAAGCATTTTATACCATTCCTGAATTCACTGAAACTAGTGGTAAACCTATTTTGACTTCATTGGTGGTCAGGCAAAGTTTTAAAAATACCTTGCAAGCTTTAAAGAGAAAGGAAGTTATTCTGTGGTTTTGGTCAATATTTTCTTTCAAAATCGCTTCATGGATGTTATTGTTGCTGAATTTGGCTGAGTATTCAGAGTTTTCTGAATTTCTAAGAGATTCTCAGATATTTTGTCTTTTAAAACAAAATTATCAAAGTGAAACTGTTACCAAATTTTATTTGCTTAGACGCGACTATTGAAAAAATATGCCTACTTACCAGCTGAAGAAAGCAATTTTCTTTGATTTTCCAAAAGATATTACAATGAGATTCAATAATTTTCAGGAAGTTAGAAATCATTCTTCACTCCTTTAAGTAGGGGGATTTGAAGCATTCAGCATTGCTAACTGCAGTAATATCCTCATGCAGCACAACTATTTTGAAAGCCTAAATCTTAAATAAATGAGGTGAAAAGTATTATTTTTCTATTTTTTCATACAAGTCAAGCAAAATAACCAAATTTGAAATATTATTTAGTACTTTGTGTACACTGGACCTCCATAGGGCATTGTTGGCTGGAGGTCTTGTAACCAAGAATGTGCCCATATTAGACATAAATGGTATAATAAATAAACCTACTGAATTTAGTTCATTCTGTGTGCTCAGATAAAATGCTCTAGAAATCAGCACATTGTAGAAAAATACTCAGAACTAGAAAAGAAATGTTCTTCATATTTAATTACCTTCTTAGATTTGTCCCAACTCTTTCACAGCTGTGATAGGTTGCCAGTTTTGGTGCACTTCCAAAGACTTCCATGCCCCCTGAAGTCACACAAGTCCTTAAATACCCCAAGATGAGCAGCTGCACGAGGAGGAATCCAACAGCTGTTCAGCTTCTCTGTCCTGCCAGCTGCAAACCAACACCACAGAGAAAAGGTGCTGGGCTGGAGGAGCTCATCCCAGAGGGCACATTTGCTTCATGCCCCATTAGCCAGCGTGGGGTTGATCTGGTTGCAGTCACTGAGGGAGCTGAGCAGGGCAGGGAGGGCAGCCCTCCCTGCCTGTGGGATACCAGCAATTAAGCCACTTTCATTTATTTCTCCTGTTCTTTGTCTTTAACACATCTTAGATCACAAGCTTTCCAGGGTAAAGTTTTCCTCATTTTATGTGTCCAGTGCAGTAGAATATCTTCATCTCTGCAGCACTCTTCAAACCTGAAATTTGTACATCTCCTTGGGAAGGTTAAAGGTCTAACTTATTCCACTTTGAGAAATTCCTCCTGGGATCATCCACCAAGTTCTTAAGGACAGATCCACCTTAATTCATAGTTTTTTGCTGTATCACTCAGCTTCTTTCCTTTCCCTAAGGGAAAATGGCTCATGTTCATCAAAATGCTATATATTTTTGGAATATAAGAACTTTGTCTGTTGGGTTTGTGTGGAGTTTTTTTTTATTTGCTTTTTACTAAAATCCATGTTCTGTTGGGGGGTGAGGAGAACAGGGGATTTGCTTAGTTTTTACTCTTCCCATTTCCATACTTTGAGATTATAAATATATTCCCTTGTTTCAACATTTAATTTTTTTTTCTTTTTTTACTACGTATAGAAAATATACACAGGCTGTTGCTTTCCTCAGTGACAGATTCAGGCACTCAACAAACACTGTCTGATATTATTGAGCATTGTCATCCTTCTGCAAAGAGCTCCCAAGAATAAGCAGAATGAGACCAAAGATATTAACAGAACCAGGGACTCTGGAGAATTGCTAAGATGTCCCTCACTATTCTTGCGATGGAACATGTGTCCCACTGTTGGAAAATATTAACTCTGTACAATAAATAAATATCCTGGAATTCCTTCTTGCTCTCCCCTTTTCTAAGTTTATTGTTCCTTAAGAATAAGCATTTTCCCTTCATTTGAAGGAAGAAAATGAACCATATTTTGTTAATATAATAAAATGGAATATTCAGCAAAGAAGTCAAAGCAAATGATTGAGGAAAAAAAAAAAAATCAATCTTTTCTTTCTAGGGAAAGGGCAGAATTGGTTGTGCAGAATGGGGTTTCTTTTGAGGAAGGGAGACCAGAAGAGTGTGGTGGTTTCTTGATGGCTTGATATGATGCTTGAGAAAATAAAGAAATACCTTGCAAAGAAATATCCCTTTCCCATTACTCCTTACAGCCCCTTCCAGAGAGAACTGGAGAGGAACATTTTCGTAAGGGCACGGAGTGACAGAACCAGGGGAATGGCCTTACGCTGAAAGTGCAGGTTGAGATTCGATATTAGGGAGGAATTTTGACTGCGAGGGTGGCAAGACCCAGGCACAGGTTTCCCAGAGAATTTGTGGATGGCCCCTCCCTGCAAGTGTTCAATACCAGGTTGGATGGGACTTTGTTCAGCCTGGTCTAGTGGAAGGTGCCCCTGCACACAGCAGGGAGTTTGGAACTAAACTATTTTAAAGGTGCCTTCCAACCCAAGCCATTTCATGATTTTACTTTTTGCTAACTCTTATCGAAGGGAAAAGCTGAATGGCAACAAAGTTGTCATTCAAAGTCTCATTACCCACTGTGTCCAAATCTGAAAGTGTGAAACTGCAGTAAGTAAAAATTGTGCTCTTAAGCAATGCATTTTTCTCTCGTAATGAATATAAATGAAATATTTGGAACTGGAGGTCATCTACATCAGTGGGGTGATCCAGGGTGTATTTTAAATATGGAAATGAGACAAGTGTTCAGCACAACTGGTTATTGCATGTCAACACAGCCCAAGCCATCTACCACATACCCTCAGAGGTCCTACTTCAGTTCTGGTATAAAACACGGTAAATTAAAATCCTGTCCTTGAAAAAGATTGAGAACATGAATATGAATATTCGTCAATGAATCAGTAGCCTTTCTGGTAGTTCATTAAATAATCATAACTCCCTTTTACCACCAGTCAATTGACAGCTTTGATCCTGTAGATCCCTGCTAGCAATGAGCTGAAGTTTGCGTCTCTTCTACGAGGCTGTTCTTGAATCAGGACTGAAAAGGGTGACCTAGATTTAAAATCCTGAGATCCCTTTCAAAATACAGTTGTTCAGGACTCATTGCAGTACTATAAAACATATATCAAACCAGTTAGTGAGATGAGTAGCCTTTAAAGAGCTAGATAAGACAAATATCTCTTTCTAGCAACCCCTCTGTCGACACTTAGATCACTGACAGCACAGAGAGCTCATCACTGCTTCAAATCTGCCCTCAAATTCTTCAAATATTTCCTCTCTCACCTTGTTAATTTCATAAGCATGGCTCAAAGGAAATTATTCTTTCTATAAGAAAAGTATGCCCATTTTTAAAATCCTCATATTCCAGCAAAACTGCAAAGATCAAGACATAACAGTGAGTTAGAGGAAGAATGAAAAGGGCAGCCACTGCTGTGCCCCACAGAAAAGCAGGAGGCATTTTTCTTAGAAAGAGGAATTTAAAAATTCATTGCACTGGAAGTGATACAGTGGGTTGATTCACTGCCCTTCGGAGATCTGAAATGTATTTGTGCAGTGATTGTGTTTTTCCAAATCCCCAACCCAGCACCACACATCTTGGCACAGAGGGGAACAGCTGCAGGGCTGCAGGTCAGGGGGATGAGCACTGGCAGAGGCTGAGCGGGGGAAGCCTGTCCAGCACCTGCCTGCATCGTGCCTGGCTTCAGCCACTGCTGTCAGCTTCTGACTTTGTGAAAATCCTTCAAATCCACCACATTCACAAATCCTTCTGCAAGATAACTGTTGCCAGTTGGAGAGCGCATTTGCCTTCATGCCTACACTTTTTCCCACTATATGCATTTTCAATTTTACTAGTGCAATACACGGAATAAAAATGTATGTTATTGTGTAATTCAAGTGATGAAAATACTTGAAAATATTACATTGTTACAATTATTTAAGAACTGAATTAACATGAACTACATAAAATGACTAGATCATGCGAATAGTTTCATCAAAGACAAAATCTATTTAATCCATCTTGGATATTAAGGAATTTCAATTACAAAGGAATATTTATATGGGATCTGGATGATCATAGAGTCATAGAAGAGCTTGGGTTGGAAGGCACTTTAAAGATCATCTAATTCCAACCTTCCCACCTTCCATTAGATCCAGCTATCCACCCTGACCCTGAACACTTCCAGAGGTGTAGGATCCAGAGCCTCTCTGGGCAGCCTGTTTGCACTGCCTCATCACACTCTGAGTAAAGAATTTCCTTCTAATAGCTAATCTAAACATCCCCTCTTTTAGTTTAAAATGATTTCTCCTTGTCCTACCACTATCTTCCCATGTAAAAACTCTCTCTCTGCATCTCTTTTATTAGCCTCCTTTAAGTACTGAACAGCCACAATAAGGTCTCCCCAAAGCCTTCTCTTCTCCAGGCTGAACACCCCAGCTCTCTCAGCCTGTCTTCAAGGGAGAGGTTCCCAGCTCTCTGGTACCCTCTGTGCTCCCTCCAACAGCTCCGTGTCCTTCTTGTGCTGAGGGCTCCAGACTTCAGATCTGATCAGCCAAACCTAGGCAGCCCCTGGGTTACTGCCATTAAAACACGTGGGGCTGCAGGACCACATGTCAGAAGAGCCGAAGTGACTCTCTCTTACTGTCCAAAACTGTGACCTGCACAGCATCCCCTGTGTCCTTACAGGGGAACTGGGCTGCTCAACTGCAGTTCTGTGTTACAAAGGAAGAATGCATGTGATTAACTTTAAAGATTCCAGTAGATTTGTTTAAAAGCTCCGTATAAATGAATTTGATTGCATGCTTTTCTAAAAAGGATACAAAGCCAGTGCAACATTTCTTCTACAGACATTAAGGGGTGACCTATGCCCTCCATTAAATTCACCTCCTTACTGGTGTGTAACTGTTCTGGTTCTACTATAGCACCAGAAACCTGGGAAAATGTTTGAACAGATTGGTTTAAGAAGTGGAAAATTAACAGAAAAATGCAATTCTGTACCTTTATTCTCATTGCCCTCTAGGCCCAAGTTATGAGAATTAGACACCAAAGAGACAGCACCAACCAGTCAACACAATGTTCTCATTTTATACAAGACTTCATTATGCACGAAGCATTTATTTAGGAATCAAAAGCCATAGTATTGGCATCAATACAATACATCAAGGTTTGGAGGAGATGATAAAATATTTGGCTGCCAGCAGTTGTGTGTACAGTTTGACAGTCATAATCTTTGGTCATGGCTTATGAGAGAAATGTTCAGGGAGTACCTGATTTAGATCTTCTCAGCTAAATATGATGCTGTATGGAGGGGTTTGCTTTCTGGGTACACATGGTAGAAAATCAGCTATTGCACAGAAGAAATTGATTAATTCCAAAGCAGATAAAGTAGACTTTGTGTGTTAAAATAGGAAAAAAAAGAGTAAGAAAATAGTTATCTTGAACATGACAGCATTTTCATAAGTTTAATGTATGTAATCGAATTTTATATGAATTTTTAATAGGTGACACTAGCCTATATGAAACTTACATATTGCAGCAAGAAGCAGTTAAAATGGTCAAATGACTGTATTCATTCCATAATATTTTTTACAAGCTATAGCCCACAACTGCTGCAGTTGTACATGTCCCTTTTCTCAACTGCACTTAAAAAAGTAATCAGTTTGCAGTTTAAGTGTTTATTTAGTCCACTGTTTAGAACTGTGCAAATGCTAGTTTCATTCTTATACCATTAATTTCTCCATGCAACAATATATATTTAATGGAGAGAAGGTTGCTATCATTTGGCTGGTGCAGCCAATATTTCTGTGCACTTTACAAGATAAATATTGTATTCTTTCCCCTCTTTAGAGCAGATTCTTATAACTTTACTCATAACCACTAGCATATTGCCATATAAATAATTCCAATGAAATCTTTATAATTGCTTTTAAAATGTTATTTACTGAAAATGGATCAACATTTTATCCTTGGTTTAGATCTTACAAATCACTAAAATGTCAGGTCACAATGTTTATATAATATATTATCACTGTATTTTTTGTATCATAGCCATCAAGTTTCATTGAAGTAAATTAAAGATTTTTTAATCAACATCAAATGGATTTGGGTCATAACATATGCAAATGTAGTCATAGTCTGGCTTCTTCAAAAGTACTCAACTTTCTTCCTAATGCTTCTCCAAATTATGTAAAAGAAAAAAATTCCAGTAATTTCAAAGGAAACACATAAAATTCATAGGAAGTTCTTTTGAAAATCTTACATATTGTTAATGTTTCAACTTTAACGCCTGAACTACATGTCACTACATATATTCACAGGAAATGTACATTGAGATCAGAGGTTTTTTAGAGATCTTTCAACTGCTTTTTGATATGAATATCAATACAAAGGAGTAGGAAGAAGAGTAGAATAGCCTTGCTGCATTTGTATAAAAGAAGGCATGAAGCAAGAAAAGTGATTCTCTGCTTGTGTTTAAATCGACAGTGCAATATCTGCTGATTTCAGCAGCTCCAGATTTCTTCCTAAATGTATTTCAAGTTACTTAAAAGCTTCAGAGCATTCCTTCAATGAAGTAGCTTAAAAAAAAAAAAAAGTCCTATTTGGATATTAATAGATGACTGTTGCACGAATATCACATATCACGAAAAATGCAGCATAAATGTATACAAGCTTGAAAGCATATTTTCCTGAAAACATATTGGAAGCATATTTCTGACAGCTAATTAAAGCTTTTCCATTCTATCAGTCATGTTTGTGTGAGGTCCAATGAAACCTGAAATGAAATGCATTATGAAGGCTATGCTTTAGGAGTCAAATTCATTTTTCTCGGTGCATCCAGAAATTAAAATCTCGGTATCACTGTACTCCAATGGAAGTTTTACACTTGAATTATTTAAGTTTCTTTATTTTTAAAGCCATAAAATTATAAACAGAATGTTCTGGGAAAACCTTAGATGCCCTTAAGCAAGCAGATTTCGACCATATTACACTTTATCTGTGCTGAATCTCATATACAGATCAAAATGTCATCCCAATTCTCAACCAAAGCAATTTCTTCCTTACACAAAGCAGATTACTTCTGAAAAAATTGTTGTTGCACAAACACCCCAATGCTCTTACTTCTAAGTTTAAGCAGGAGTTTTCTGCCTGAGGACTGTTCCATTCATGCAGCCTTTTATTCCTATGCAGAATAAAAGGGGGGCACCATCCTCCCATGAAGCCCCAGGCACAATCTTTCTGCAGGTACATGGAATTAAGCTGATCAATATCTGAGTCTGCCCCTGACAGGAACAACTGTTCATTCTTCAGCACAGTTTTTAGCCATGATCCCTTCTCTGTAGGCCACTTGTGGTTTTTTCATAGAAACTCCACTTTTCAAGGCTCTCCATGCTTCATTCACTTTTGGTGGAGCTACAAGAAAACTGAAAATTTTCAAGCCTTGGCATTTGTTTCTGTTCACAACCAGTTATAAAACAAGTCCATATAAGTAACTAGAGAATGAGAGTGTGTCCTGCAAATACAACATGGCTGCATCAGCAAGAAGCAGAAAGGCACAAAGAAATATTCCATTAAAGAAGTTAATTGAATTTAACAGCAGGTGTATCAACATGCAAGCCTCTAGGACAAACACAGATTGCCTTAAAATGTAACAAACCAGCCATGTGCTTTAACTTGAGTTTAGAAAATGTGGGATTAAATGGACACCTTTGGTGCTATAAGAAATCATCCTTACTTCTGATTCATGTGATGGATTTGAACCTGATGGGTGCACAGTATCACTCACTCAGTGAAACAGAGTATGATCTGTTCTCAAGACTCTTCATAGGTGGCACTCAATTATTCAAGAACACATAGAAGATTTATAATGGGATAAAAAATAGATGCAAAGTTTATCCTTACAAATTGTATTAGGAACAGATTTAAATTTAAATAAAATTAACCTATTTTGTGCTTTGGCTAGAATCTGGGAGTTTTGATCAGAGGAGTAAAAGAATAAGCCCAGAAAAACAAATTTTCCTTCAAGAAAAAAATTTTAGGTTAACAAAATTGAATTTGTATGGCAAAAATCACCTATGTTAAATTTTACTGTAATCACTAAATTTAATTTCTCTCTCTTTATTGCTATATTCCTCAAATAATAGCATCAAATATCATATATTCAGTGTGATATACTATGATGCATCTTAACAAAAGTAAAGATTTAGATCAATTAAATGTTTATTAAAACTAGTCAGGGATACCAGAGGTGGATTCTTTTTTTATGAATTGACACACAGGTCTCATCAGAGAACAGAGGCATTTTTGTCTATGGCTGTAAGGAAAAAAGGAAAACAGTAGTGGTAAAGAGTCTTCTCTTGATTAATGTCTAAATCAATGGCAACTCGTGCATGAATGCAAATTCTTGCATCAACTGACAGCGCATGTTCACTAAATCCATGCATGTGATAAGATTCTTTCAGAGCATATGAAAGAATATCCCTATTAGCATTTCCTTCCTGACAGTTTGCTGACAGATGTACCATTTGGATTAAAATATTTCTTTTAATTGCAAGAAAGTAGAAGAGGTAGCAGTACTTGAACTAGTCATGCCACGGGATCACCATAAAATTACTCCTATTTGTTAATGTCTTTGACAAACTGCAAAAGTAACAGTAAGTGGAAGCACCTGATGCTAAGGGAATTAACTATACAGTAAAGGAACTTTATGGATAGATCATTAATCTTTGACTGTAAAGAGTTAGACTTGGTTTTATGCCAAATATTTTACTCAAAAGATTTTGCCAAATGGCAAAAGCTAAATTATAGAAGTAATGCATATTGAAATAAGACCATTTAAATTTTATATCTACTGTGAAAATAAGCAAACACCATCACATTTTTAACAAAATCTCAAAATTCAATTCCTAATCCAATAAAAAAATCTAATAAAAATTGGCATAAAGTTGTAATAAAACTAATTAGTGAGTTGTGTACCACATTATGTTTTCATTTCCAACTTGTTAAAACAGCTGGTTTCACCACTCTTTCTCATGTGTTACATTTCTCTCACTTTTCTTAGTATTTGTGTGTGGGCACAAGAATAGTTAAAAAATATACCTGTTCTGCTAATACCACCACCTGACAATCAGAAAATGTTTCAAGGAGAAGGAAGAGCAATATTTTTGCACACTGTAAATGGGGTGAGAGAGGGGAAGAGCTTTTTTCAGGATATGTACTGCATCTGTTTGAAATCACATCAATATTCCTAGGACATTATATTTTGACAGGAGGTGGAACATATCTCCACCTGGCCCTAGTTCCATGCACAGTAAAACTGGAGCAGTGGTTTTGTTTCCCAAGAGCAGCTGTCTGCAGTGATTGACCCGTGGACTTTGGCATCCCTTGGAAGAGATCTGTGATGTGCAGGAGTCTTGTGAGCAGCCCAGGCTCCACCCTGCACAAGGCAGAAGCCAGGCCAGGGCAGAAAGCTGCCTTGTGGGACACTCTGCCTAAATTGTCCATGTATAAACTCATGAACTAACAAAGCTGGGAGTCATCTGTCACCCTGGGAGGGGCAGAGGTGCAGTCACCTGCATCCATACAACTGAACTGTTTCATCACCTACAGCTGCATCCAAGGTGTTTTTGAGGCCCTGGGCTTTGCTACCCCCCAGCCACTCCGGCAGCTGTTTGAGAGAGTCCTGTTGGGCACAGGGCAGGTTGGACAATGGCCATGCCACAGTGCCTGGTCTCACAGGCTCCCACACTGCTTTGTGAAGAGTAGCAAGACATAACTTTTAAATGCTCAGCTAGCCAAGAGGGTGATAAGTGACTGCACTGGAGGATCCAGCAGGAATTATTCTCCATTTGCCTGTCTGAGGGTGCCAAATGACTGGTGGCACAGCATGCTGACCCTTATGCCAGGCTGTGAGCATCCAGCAGTGCTTCAGAGCCCAGAGAATGGCACTGTAAATTAACCAGCTAACAGGAAGAGCACGGTGTTGTTAAAGCAGAAGCAAGAGGAAAGCACCAGTTCTTGTATATTACTTTGGCCAATACTGAATATATTGCAGAGAACAATCCTTTAACACCAGTAATTGGAGATGATTAGGTAGCAGGTATGGGATTAATAATGATTGGCACTTACAACTCAGAGTGAATTTAAAAAAAGGAATTAATCTCAGTGTAATTAGATTATTTACAGGTGGTTGCTTACATTTTATTGCAAATAGCTGACACGCTTAATATTTACTTACAGGAACTGCTATGCTAGCACAGTTACATATTTCTGATAAGGAAAAAAGTTCAAATTATTTGAAGCATGCATTACAAAAAAACATCTTACAGGGACTGTTCTTTACATCAGATGCTTAACAGGAACCTACATTAAAAATATAAATTATTATATAATTTTAATGTGCATTTCTCCTAGCACTTTATAATACTCTTGTATGAATCATATTTATTTTTCTTTCTCTGGCAAGAAACAGACACTTAAGAAATGTTATTTCATTGTGATAAACTTTTTTATCTTTTTTATTTTTCAGAGATAGCACAAACTCCACTGTTCTATAGGCTAACACAGTAAAGGAGGCAGCAGCTTCCCTGGCAAGCTTCTCCTTTAAGGAGAGAGACCTAATCCTGGGATATAGAATGGATTCGATGAAGCTCTAATTGGAACCTATGTGGTTCTTGCTAAAAAAATTCCTGATGGATTCTGATGGCTTGATATTACAATCACGTGGGTTAGTCTTCCTTGGATTGGATGAAGCAAATCAAGGTATTGTACTTTGGGAAGTTTCTTTATGTTAAACTAATCTATTTAGGGACCTGGGGATGTATTCAGCTGCCAACACAAAACCATACACAGGGCATCTGAGAGGTACAGCACTGACACCCTTCTGCATTCCCCTGGAAACATGGGTGAGATGCCATGGGCTGTGCTGTGTGTGAGCCCCGGGGTGAGAGGTCTCAGTCTCAAACCCAGTTCCAGCCAGACTGCTTTGCCATTTTAAATAAAATCAGTCTGACCTGGGCTGGGCTGAGACCTGCATCCAAACGCAAGATGGGGTCAGAATCTTGGTTCCAGCCTGCCCAAGGTATATAGAAGACTTGGGAATGCACCAGCAGAGCACAGGAAGTTCCCTGTTTGCTTCATGCCATGTGCCTTTAAAGATCCCAAAAGTTTTAAAATGATGAGCAGGATCTTAAAAGTGCAGAGTGTATACTGATACACAGAAATTTTGGGCTGAATGCTTCCTCCAGAGGGCATAAAGAGTTGCAGTGTTTCTAAGGAGAGGTCTCTGGCTGAGGAGCCCTTTATCAGGAGGAAGTTGTCTACAGTGAGGATGTGTGAGTGTGAAAGAAAGAACTGGCATCTCTTCATAAACAGTTATATGATAAAGTGCAGTTTTCTGTAAGGGTTTCTGTGAGGAAACAGGAACAGTTGAAGGAAGTGTACTCATGTGCCTTAGGGATTTGGTAAGCAATGTCAGAATAAAATAAAGTTCTACTTCAAAAATATTATTACCTGCCAAAGTCACATCTTGAGGTTAGAAATCAGGATCTTTAAACTTCTGAGGTTTGAGCTTGCAGTGAGGATTTGCTGGGATCATTTTATCAAGATTTCCCTGATTTCCCTGAAACCATGGAAATGAGAAGCATGCAGAGAGACAGACAGAGAGAAAGAGAGAGAAAGAACAGATTTTTCCTTGCTTACCTCTAGGGGCTAAAGCCTGAGGTATTGAATGCAGTAAGATGCAGCAGTGGAAAATGAAAATGAGGGAGGGAATGTAGGCAGGAGGGGAGCATAAAACAGAAAAAACAGCTGAAAGCTTTAGGGAGAGGGATAAGAGAAATAAAACCATGAAGGATCAAGTATAAAACAGAAGGGAAGTCCCTCAGGGTTAATCCAGAACCACAAAGTAGCCTTGCTGGGTTATTAAATACCCAGTTTTGTATAAGTATCACTTAAACCACCACTTTAATAGGATATGGCAGCTGCAAGCCAGGGCACAGTGACACTTTAAAAACAGCTGAGGAGAGGAAGGACATAATACTTTTTACAGGATGAACTTTATGAGTTTGTGATGCAATGAACTGAGTCAGAATCTGGCCAGGATCTCGTAGTTAAGTCTTTCAGTCTTGTAAAAAAAGTTAGATATTTAACAATCCTAATATTAATTTTGCATTTCACCTGGGGAAAAAATCCTGTGCCCTTTTCTGGCTCACTGCTCTAGTATCAACTTGGACCTAGGTTCAATAATATCTCCAAGGAAAGAAAAAAGCCATTAACATTGTTTCTTCCTGCTGTGTTTTTCTTTTATTAGACTTCTTCAGAGTAGCACTGATCTCAGGGAATGCTACCAGCTCTGTAAGGTATGACAGGGTGGCATGCAACAGTGGTGCATCTCCCAGAAAAATCTGCCTAAGAGCAAATATGACAAATTCTTCTGCTCTCAGATCTTTGAACTTGTGCAAACCAAAACAGTCTGGGAATGGGTTTCCATGCTGCTGACCTTGTGCTTAAATTGTTAACTTTCATCTGGCTTAGGATGAAAGTTCACATCATTTCCCTCAGGAATAGACAGCCGTACTTGCCCTCAGTTATATTTCTCACAATTGACTCAGTTTGTCTTAATGGTATTTATGAGGGAATTTGGAGGAAATATTACAAAAAATAGATATTGTTATTTAAGTAAACACTGGTGACTATTGCAGCTGTAAATATTGTGACTACTGTTATGACTATTGACATTTGGTCAAGAGGCAATCTAATTCCAACTTTTACCCTCAGTTAAAATTGTTAGTTAAGGACTTCTCTGCACTTAAAAAATGACCATAATTAAAGTCAATTTGTTCAGTGCAGATTTCACATATAGAACTATATCACTTTAAAACACATAAAGCAGCACTGGCTTACCTCCATTCTAAGATGTTTCTTTCATCACATTGATGAATTTTTGGTTAGACACAGTAATAGTCATGTATCAGCATCTTTGAATATTTTTTCCAATGTTTCAGTTGGCACAAACACATGTTGTTATACCCAGTAGAGATATTCCACTGCATTCCTACCATATTTTTGGTCATAAGCTTTTACATTTTAGCTTCCTTTATCCCAAATTAGTTTGTTTTTAGAAAGCAGGAGTGAAACCAGGCTTTAGTTCTGAACAATTTAAAATTTCCAATAAGAAAAATCTCCTTTTCCTAGCCAAACCTTGCTGGACAAATCATACAAATAAATTCTGTGTCATATTACCCCACTGCAACAACTACAGAAAATATGGCATTATTTAATCAGAAAAACTGAATTATTTAATGAGAATAAATCTGAAAGGCTTTTCTTTTCAGAGGATTGAAACATCAGATTTGAACCACTGCTGTGCCTGGCGGATGACCTCAGCTTACATGCTGTACACTCAAAGTACCTAAACTCAACTCTGGGTACCTAAATTAAATCCTCTTCCTAATGAGTCCAGGTATGGTGCTCTTGACTAAAACATAAAGGCCAGAAGAGCATCCAGTATTGATCTGAAAACACCTTCAAGTAGATTTTTTTCCAAAGTTTATCGCTCAAATATTAAAACTTAACTATGCTATGTTCAGCTCCCAACCAGAATTTCTTATGATTTAGTACCACTATTTTCTCTGAAGAATAAATTTATGTAATGTCTTCTCACTGGCATATGAAAAAGGCTGAGATCCACAAGGTTGGTTGTATTTCTCAAAGCTTTAAAGTAGAGAGGGCAGCTATCCACATATCTCAGCAGCACAGAGACCACTTTGGCTGTGGCTCAGGTGCTTGTCTGTGCACCTGCATGGGTGTCAAGGATCCCAGCAGTGCTGTGATTCCATAGAGCACTTTTAATAATATTATGACTATGCTATTACCAATGACAAATGCCAGCTTAAAGCCAGGCTATCTGTATAAGCTGAAATTGCATTTAGATTACCAGCTAAACATATTACAACAATGTTAGCTCTTTGACAGGCATTTTTTCCCATTGGCAAAGGATTTTTGTGATTTTTTTTTTTTTAATTACAAAATCCCACATTGAGATAGACACCAAAATTAGATTTTTTAATTTGTAACACATTGTTTTGCATTTCCCTGAACATTTCCAGGCCCATCCTGGAGTCACCTTCTGTTTAGAATTTATGTTGGTTTAAGAAGTAAAACTGTGAATTAAGCAAAAGAGGAAATAATCCAAGTATAGTTTTATTTATCTCTCAAGTCATACCAATGAAACTTAGTTTTATTCATCACAGCAGTAGACAATGTGTTTCCCAACTTTATAAATGAATAGAAATATGACTCAGCTAATGGCTTTAAACTAAGGGAGAGTAGGTTTGGATTAGAAGTCCGGAAGAAATTCTTTATTGTAGTGAGACACTGGAACAGGTTGTCCAGAGAAGCTGTGGACATTCCATCCCTGGAAGTGTTTGAGGCCAGGCAGGATGGGGCACTGAGCAGCCTGGTCTAAAGGAACATGTGTGTGCAGAATGAAATTATCTTTAAAATGCCTTCCAACCCAAGGAGGAGCTCAAAGACGATTCTTTGAGTCTATCTATGATCCAGTGAGATTGTGTGGACAATGCAAACATCATCAAACTGGAAGGACTCTGCCCAAAGAAACAATATTTTTATTCAAGTGTATAACAAATGGAGATGCTATTAGCCACAGTTCCATGACTGCTATACTGGGTCTCATTTTCCATGTTCTTTTTGACCTTTATTCACAAATAAATGTAAAGAGGGTTCCATGTCTAGAAACGCCTTACAAGGAACTATACCTTGCTGTGAAGTTTTTTGTACTGAAAAGATATAGAGATAGCTTTTAAATATCCCTTCATCCCCCATTTATTGAATAAAGATGTTCCAACTCAGAGTATTATACACAGAAGAGTATGTTTTTAGACAAGTTTGGCAACAAAAGGGAAAGGATTAACAGAGGTTCATTTTAAAACCTTTTATTATCTAGTTCTGTGAAAATACCTTCTGTTCCACTGATGTCCAATGTTGCATCAGATTGTGTCAATTAACATTTTCTTCATGCAGCAGAGGGTCAAATGTGTTTTTACAACTCATACAATTTTATTGTACTATATCTTCATCTATTCCAAAAGTCTCTGAGATACATAATCACCAGTGAAAAAGCAAACAGATCCATTTTATAGATATTAGTTGTCTTTGGTTTCTTTTCATTATGCATTTGTATTCTTTATGTCCATATCCTTACTCCCTGTGACAAACCCCAAGAATTCAAACAAATATTTTAGAATTTAAACTTTTTTTTTTACTAGGTGACTTTTAAAATTCCCCTCAAACACATGATTCTACAATTTTCCTTATTCATTGAATCAGAGATTATCAGAAATTATCAGAATGCATTAGCAGGTTCTTATATGCCTGTTCCACTGGATATTCTGTTAATTTTCTATGTTCACAGACTTCCTAGCACTTGAAGTAAACATTTCAGTAAAATCTTGAGATGGATCTCAATAATTATTGATTTTTTTATTATTATTATTATTATTATTACTGCTTGACATCCAGGAAATGAGAAAACATGGGCAAAAATGGATGAGACATCATGGACAAACCCTGAATCCATCTTATTTTTCTTTTTATTTTATAGTTTGTCTGTCTGCATAATAACATTCTAGACATTGTGAGAATTTTAGTGTGCCTCAAAGATGAAAATTTTAAGGCATGAGATCATTCATGGATAAAAGTGCATTTTAAAACAAACATGTTTTCCTGAAAAATATTTTTATGAGACAATTAACAGCCCTTCCCTTCACAGTTCCTTTTGAAAATAAGCAGACACTGATTCACTTCCAAGCTGCTGATGAAAAAATAAGGACCCAGAGGAAAACAAAGCAGACAGGGACAATACTGTTGATATAAATGAATGAATACATTCCATTGACAATTCAGTTTGTCAGTGAGACTCTAAATAGCCAAAAACGCCAGACTTGCAGGGAACGTAAGTTTCCTGTTGAACTCTGGCACTTGATAGAGAATGAAGATTAATATCTCAAAATATTTTTCAAAAGCCAAAATTATTAAATTTTTTTATTTATAAATGGTAGACAGAATTTATTAAACATTTCCTTTTTTATAATGTTGAAATAAAATACTTTGAAATTATTTTGAATAATATTTTGAAATTATTAAGGTTTTGTTGTAGATTACATTTTAGAAGCACAAAACAAAGCGCAAAAATAAAATGCATTACATATAATTTTAAGTTATTAAGTAACTTTCCTTAAATCAAACATAATATTTAAAATCATAATTAATTTGATTTAAAATAAAAGGCCTGTAAAGTCCTTTTTGCTAATCTATAAGTTAATATGACATCAGTTTGAAGTAATTCCATTAGAAGTACATATTGACATAATCACAGGAAAAAGTTTTATTTTGCTACAACAGTATTTCACCTCACAGACTATTGACTAAGTCTCATGCTAAGAAAATAGCTTAATGTTGGGTTATGCTTCATGATAACTCATGATTTCATGGGAAATCTCATTTTATACACACTGCAGACAGCTTAGAACTCTGCTGTGCCTTTGGAAGTGACTCAGTGTGACACACACGCAGACACATCTGGTATTTATAGTTTCTTTTGTCCCAGCTTTGGTTGTCTTTGCTCTCATGTCAAGTCATAAAGATCCTAAGGCAATATAGAATTTCCTCAAAATAGTTTAATTGCTCACTGACATTATCTTGAGTGAAATCTAATTTAAAATGAAGACTTTGCAGGTCTTGCCAACTTGTGAAACATGCAACAGTACATTTATTACTGAGTAAGAGAATATCTGTCATGGCATTTAATCCACTCCACATGAAACAAAAGGCCAATATTCTTCATTTCCAGCTTTAAAAATATAAAAGTTAGATGTCTCAGTCTAAGCTATCGACCTTAAACTGCCTCAGTGGTCAGTAGAGAGCCTTTTCACATGACAATTCATCTGACCTTTCTTAGGTACATATTTTAAGATGAGATGAACAGTCCTCCAGGGAATTAAAATGAGATAAACTGTCATCTAGAAATTTGATATCTATATCTAACCTAATCACTGGAGGCTTCCTCTGCAGTCAGCAGAGAGAAATAGGCTTCCTCTCATGACCTTCATTGTCCCCAAGGCACCGAACCTTCTGAAATATCCCTCTGAGCCAGACTGCAGAGTGAAATCCCTGTGTCCCTGCATGCAGCCTGACTTTGTGACCCATCTGCGGAGCGCAGCCCCACATCACTCATGTGGAACATCTCACTGCCCAGGGCTGGCTCCTTCCTCTGGAGCTGCCCCAGGGCTCCCGGGGACCTACCCCTGCTGCTCCAATGCGCACGGCAGCGGTGATATAGCAAAGGAACATTAAAAACAGTAAGTCAGGAGCTAGGGAACATCCCATCTGATTTTGTACTGGATTAAAACTTAATGCTACAGTGGTGTAGTTCTGAATTAATCACATCAACTTCAGTGCAGTTATTGTGGCCTGGAGCCAGCAGGAGAGCACAAAAGCAGTGTTTGTGAGGCTTTCTTCAGCTTATGGCAGCTGTTTAGCTCATCTTTGATCATACTTACTTTTTTTGCAGTTAAGCTTTTTGGTCACACTATCTTTGCAGAGATAGCTGTTCCGAACAATACCCCTGTTCACATGCCAGCCAAGGTATTTGTGCGTGTGGATTAGCTCGTTTTTGCTTGTCATGCACTTATTCGCCTTTGTGTTGTTTTTGTTTTGTTTACAAAAAGATACTCAGCTACTCAAGGACCATAAGCAGCAGCATATGACACAGCTGAGCAGCTGTACACGAGAGTTAACATCGGTGCAAATGTTCCGCTGCAGGGGTAGGAAGGGCTGTGCCACCCTAGGTCAAGACAAGGCTGGTAGCCAATATAACACAACAATGAGCAGCAGATGCTCTCGGCAAAGACCAGCGGGACAGGGCATGCCTCTGGCAATGCAGCCCCAGAATACACATCCAGTTTCCAGTGGCTCAGAGACTTCCTGAGCTGGTGTGAATGCCTTTGCATTCAACAGCCCTGAAAGGATTTGCTTCCGTGTGACTTTATCACTTTTTAAAATCCGTGTAAACTTTGAGTATTGCAAGCATCCAACAGCACAAAGTTTCCCTGCTTAATCACACACCACATGAAGCATCCTGTCCCTGGTTTGAGTTGCCAGTTATTAGTTTTATTTGATACTGCCTGAGTTTTATGGCCAAAGAGATACGGAATGATTGCTCCTTGTTAACCTTCTCCAGCTCCTACACGATTTTGTGCCCTCATTCACCTGCTCACAAGGCTGTGCCAGTCAGCTGAGTCATTTCTCATTTCCAGAGGTTTCATATCATCGATCCCTTTTGCTGTTCTTTTTGTACCTTTCCCTGTTGTTCTCAAGTGTTTGTAGGCAAAAAAAATGAACGCAGAGAAATAAAGGTTTGTCAGGGTAAAGGAAGAATAATACAGTATATATTTGTAAAAAGTTCATATTATAGGGATAGCCAATGAGAAAAAAAAATAGAAGCATAACTATTTTTCTTCCTAGGTGCAGGTAGTAGAAACAATTTAAACTGACCAATATGCTTGAACATTTTTAACAAATATCCTCATCCTGTTTGGATAGAGTCTATATAGGCAAATTTCTCATAGGTGATAATAAAACACTTCCATAGAAATGTAAGAAATTTTTTACAAAATCAGTATGAATTTTAATACTCTCCAAATCCAACTTCAATAATAAGGCTACCTCAAATCTTTTTGGATGCTTTTCTTTAGAAGTTCCATAATGTAAGGAAATAAAATGCTATGCAAATATTTGAAAAGCACAGCAAGACTGTTGTCATGATAAGCTGTCAGGTTGACACTGAACTCAGAAAAACAGGCATTGAATCCCACCTGATACAGAAAGAGGCAAAGAATTAAATGAAGGAAATATGGGCCTATTGATGAAAAAAATTTAACCCTGACTTTCCCTTTAAAATT
Source organism: Thryothorus ludovicianus (assembly GCA_013397245.1). Classification (NCBI taxonomy): domain Eukaryota; kingdom Metazoa; phylum Chordata; class Aves; order Passeriformes; family Certhiidae; genus Thryothorus; species Thryothorus ludovicianus. The sequence goes on from VZTB01003823.1 coordinate 85,417, forward strand.
TCAACTTTAAATTACCTTACTTTTAATTAGATGATGTTAAATTAGAGTGGCTCATTAAAATTTAACAGAACATACACCTGTGCATTAGAAACAGAAAAGAAGACGTCTCTCAAAACACTTTTATAAAATCAGACCATTTCTATGGAATTGTTCTTGTCTGTATTTAACCAAATTATTTATTAAAAAATCTGTAATAAAGATTACTAAAATCTTTCTTACAAAGTAATCAGATTTAAACTTTGTAAGTGATCATTGTGATAGTAATAAGTCATGAGGAGCTCAGGATCATGGTACACATGGACTGCATGTAAATTTTATTTTAATGTGGTCATGTGTAAATGGTAATGTTAATCAAAGCTTCCACGTGTTGATCTCTTTAGGAGGGAAAATACAATCTTTCCATGTAGAAAGCATCTTGAATAGGCGTCCAAAATTCATGTTATCTCAGCATTTGACCTGCATGCAACTGCCCCTGTAGTATTTTGTTTGGTTCTTGTGTCATTGTTTAAAAGGTTTTTGAAGGACTGAAGAGATTCAGAGAAAAACCACTAAAGGAACTTCCCTTGCATCAAAAGATTCCAGAAACTCAATCTGAGAGGGAAGGTGAAGTTTATAAGGGCACAAAGCAAAACTTTGATTGGGATTTCTTAGGTCAAAGACATAAAAGACAATGGCTGTAAGCTGAAGCTAAAAAAAATCTAATGCTAGGAATTAAGAACAATTTTTTTAACAATGAGGGTAATTAGCCAATGAAATAATTTGCAAATGCTTTCAATCAAGCCCAAAAGTTTTTCAAAATATTTCCTACTCAATTTCAAACAGAAAATATATATTTCAGGCTAGATGATTGCAAAGATGCCTGTAACTTAATAATGGATGACTCTACGGGTCTAAGTACACTCTAAAGAATAAATCTGAAAACAAACAAAAAAAATAAACAACGTATGAATAATTTCAAGCAGTATGCTATTCACAGAACCTAGAATTACTTCAGAAATTATTCAGAAACAGAGAAAGAAATAATTCTTTATTAATTCATTATTTAATAAATCATTTTACACTACTCTGAATGCACGTTTTTCCTTTTATTTTTTTTTAATCACTGTTAGCTGAATAATGCCCTTTAACTGTAAGCAAGAGTTCAGTAAAATAAGAAAACCAGAAAATGCTGCAGTGACTTTCTGAAGTTATTTTTACATGACTTCTGGCATTTTCATTTGAGTGTCATGTGATTTTTCCTAATTATTGTCTAAGCAAAACTGTCCAGGTATAGATAACTTATAAGAATGTAAAGATGTTTATTTACATTCTTATATGTAAAGATGAGTCTTTATACTCACTTGAAAAGTTCTGTGTTTGAAACTATCTGCCGATTGCGTACTAGAAAGATATTGCAGGTGAATTAGAGGATTTCTAACGCAGAAATATTATAGTCTCTATTTTTCTGTTCAGGCAATTTTACATTAACGCTGTCTTGGTCTAAATAAGACCCATCTCCTTCATGGCAAAAATGAACAAATGATGTTTTTCCAAACTTTAGATAAACGGCAATCCTTACATAATGGTGGGCATTTCCTCTCTGGAGCTCACCACTGAATCAGGACATTCAAACAAACTCACCGCTAAGCTCTTCCCTGGGGCCAGGCTCAGCGTGTCCAAAGCTGTGCTTATTCCCTGTGCTTCGGTCAGCAGATATGCAATTTTAGACAATAGCTCCCTTCTGCAAACAATGCCCAGTATTAAGAATGTCATCAGATATAATGGCAATGAGTGGGACGATTCTGCTCTCTTGTGAAAGCGTTCATAATGGAGCAGTCACAGCATGCGTGTGTCTGTGTGTCTGTGTGTCTGTGAGTCTGTGTGTGTGTGTCTGTGTGTCTGTGAGTCTGTGTGTGTGAGTATCTGTGTGTGTGTGTGTGTCTGTCTGTGTGTCTGTGTGTGTGTGTGTGTGTCTGTGAGTCTGTGAGTCTGTGTGTCTGTGAGTCTCTGTGTGTGTGTGTCTGTGTGTCTGTGAGTCTGAGTGTGTGTGTGTCTGTGTGTGTCTGTGTGTCTGTGTGTCTGTGAGTCTGTGTGTGTCTATGTGTCTGTGAGTCTGAGTATGTGTGTGTGTGTGTGTGTCTGTGAGTCTGTGAGTCTATGAGTCTGTGTGTCTGAGTCTGTGTGTGTGTGTGTGTCTGTCTGTGTGTCTGTGTGTGTGTGTGTGTGTATCTGAGTGTATCTGTGTGTGTATCTGTGTGTGTCTGTCTGTGTGTATCTCTGTGTGTCTGTGTGTGTATCTGTGTGTCTGTCTGTGAGTGCATATCTGTGTGTCTGTGTGTCTGTGTGTCTGTGAGTCTCTGTGTGTTTGTATGCATCTGTGTCTCTGTGAGTGTGTCTGTGAGTCTGTGTATGTGTGTATCTGTGTCTGCCTGTGTGTGTATCTGTGACTGTGTCTGTCTGACTGTGTGTGACTGTGTCTGTCTCTGTGAATGTCTGACTGTGTCTGTGTCTGTGTGTCTGTGTTTGTGTCTGTCTGTCAGTCTGAGTCTGTGTATGTGTCTCTGTGTGCATGTCTGTGTCTGTGTTTGTGTCTCACTCTGTCTGTGTGTGTGTGTCTGTGAATCTGTGTATGTGTCTGTCTCTGCGTCTGTGTGTGTGTCTGTGAGTCTGTGAGCCTGTGACTGTCGGTGACCGTGCCTGACTGTCTATGTCTGTCTGTGTGTCTGTGACTGTCTGGCTGTGTCTGTATCCATCTCTGTGACTGTGTCTGTGTCCGTGTGTCTGTGACTGTGTCTGTGACTGTGCATGTTTTAGGAAAGATCCAACAGCACACAGCAGTAGTTGCCTGCTGGGCTCAGAAGAGCTGGTTCATGAAAGGTGCCATTTATAGTGCTTTCATAATACCTTAGAATGGAAACATTAGGTAATAGCAAAATCCCAGAACTAGACTTACTAAATTCTGAAAACTTACTCACATTACCATGCTTTATAGGGCTTTAGGGACTTCATAACAACAATCTGTGCAACTGCAGACTTTGTTTAATGAAAAAATAAATAGAAATAGTTACCCAAAAATTAGCCTAAAGACTGGTATTCCCTTGTTAGTGCCCTTTAATAATTTTCACTATGCCTCCATTTGCACCCTGTCTAGAAAATAAAAGGCTTATTCATGCACAAAAATACAGATCTGCCTTCTCAGTGAGAAATTTTGTAACATTTCTGAAGTAGAGTCAAATGCAGCAGCTCAAGGTCTTTTTCTGAAAGAGGAAAAGCAGTTAGCTGGATATTGCATTACTTTCAGGAGATTTCTCCACTGTTGTGTAATTCATCTGACAGTTGCCACAGGGCTTACATGCCACTTTAGTTACCCTACTGATTTTTAAGAGATGGATATGCGTGTGGAAATTAGGGGAGCATTCATTTTTCCCCCTAATTTCATCAAATTACATGCACTGTGATTTTAGATAAATCACACTATTGCACTGTTTCCCTTTCCACAATTACAAAGTCTTGTGGGTTCTATTTAGTTTGCCTTTAAGCGGTCACCATTTGCATCAACATACCAAACTATTGGCTCAGTCTGATGTGTCCTCTAAATGGTGTCCTCTCAACAGCTCTCCTTAATGCTCTGTCATGAATTTGTTTGGGTTTTTCTTATCGGGAGGTATCAGAGCCAAAGCTCCAGAATGTCTCACTTTCATACAAGGCTCCCTGTGTATTTTAAATGAAACAGATATAACAAAGAAACCAATGTGAATTTATGCAGTTCCAGTGTGGTAGAAACAAAGAAGTTGGCTGAAAAGACAGACAGAAATATATCAGCCTTGCAATCTCAAGCGACCCTCAGGCAGGTACAGCACATATGCCTTCTGGCTTTAGTGCAGACAATTCAAAAGATCAGCCTTTTTCTGACCCCAGATATGAGCATCTGGTGAAGACCAGCATCCTACACAATTCTGGCAGTTTGCAAAGACACAGACTGGTCTGGATTACAAATTGGAAGAACTCATCACAGATGAAAAGTGTATTTTTTGCCATTGGGGTAGTAGAAAACACACTTGGGAGAGGAGGAGGCAAAGCGACACTGCTTTTTCTCTGCTCTTGAAACCCATGATGCAAATATTTATGCATGAGGCTGAGAGGAATTCTTGGGTCATCTTTCTGCCCTGTCTAAAAACATACATCTAAAAGGAGAGCTCACAACAGTGCCTAAGTTTGAAAACGTGCTGATGTCAGAATTTTGCTCTATTTACATGCCTTTGGCAAGGAGCAGCCAACTACCTGCTTATCGTAAATCTCTCCTCCCTCTGCCTTCATCCTCTCCACTGAAACCCCTATGATTTTTAGTACAGAGCACCAAGCACAAGTAGGTTATTCTGTGTATGAAAGCCTTGCTTGTCAAAGATGCTGAATGCACAGACCCAGAGACCCGCATCCTCTGCAGTATAGCACAGGGAAAAAAAGATACATCATGGATAGCAGCACTGTCAGCTCGCTCACTCCAACTTAGTTTCACTGAGCTTGAAGAAACACCCACTGGGGCAGAAGGATCATTCATCCTTCATAGTCAAGTTGTTGTCCTAACTGCTGAAATTGCCGCGTTGGCTGCTAATTAGGGCCAGTTATGGTTATGGCTTTTGCAGTGCTGACAGCTGTGAACTGGTCACCCAAAGCTTACCCCGAAGGCTGGGCACTTATAAAAGCTATCAGATATAACAATCTGCTACACTATGGCAGATTTATACCTGCCTAAAGATGAAATCAGAGAGAATAGAGCTGAAAAACCCCTCCAGAGATTGCTTGATCCATCTCCCTACACCAGAGGGTCATGTCTAATTCATTTCTGGGAGCTGTTTGTCTAACCTCCTTACATAGGCCTTTTCTAACAGGCACTCCAGAGCCTCAACATGCAATTTATTCCAGTGCTTTTTGAGAACTTCCAAGAGAATGATTGTTTTAATGGTTAGCTTAAAGTATCCCCATACTTTCTATTTGTCACGTTACTTTCCTCTCTGCACACATCAGTCCTGTCACACATCAGGTAAATATTCTCTCCAGTCTTTTCTTAGTTTATGATTCTTTCTTTCTCCAAGTGTGACATTTCCTAGATCATTCTCTATCATTCTATCATTTTCTTTGGATTCTGTCCAGCTGGGTTACATCGTCCACGTAACACATATCACAAACCAGAATGGACGTTGTCACAGCTGAGATTTTGCAAACCTGATGAATTCAGGAGTGTGATTGCAATGTCTTACAGGTGATGTTCCTGCCTATACATCCCAGATCATGTTCATGGGAATGCAGAAACAAGAGGCAGCTCACCCATGTGTGTTATGTGAGTCAAATGACTCATAGCTGTCACTCCATTTCTTCTTCTCCTTTGTCTGACACTTCCTCCCCCACAAAAAAGGGATACCCTGACCAAACTCCAAAATATGTAGACATTTCTCAGAAGCTCTGAGAAGCTTGAAATATCATTCAATGGACAGCAATACTATAGACATTAAGGACAACAATAAATAAAAGAAGAAACCTTCATGAGACTGCTACTTCACACTAGTGCCACTGGGTGACAAGTGGGTAAGTCTTCCATTAGCAATATATTTCCCAGCATAGGAATAATCCTGGCTGCTTTCCAGTCACCATGAAATTCCTGCTTTGGTCCTATGCCTAAAAACCCTACATGTCATCTGGAAAAAAATCATGTAATTTAAAACAGTACATAACACCAGAGATAGGTTTGGGGGCTGATTGCTTTTCTTAAACCTGAACTCTGAATAAAGACAACACTCAAACTGCATTAAAACTGTTATTTTCATGACAGCAAATAACTCTGAGTTCATGTATTAATCTGGAACTTTCATGTATCACAATGCCCCAAACACATAGCTGTCAAACAGATTATTTCTGTGATGGATATAAGATGTATGGATATGACGTCGAGAAAAGGCTGCATTGTGGGACAAATGTCCCTGAGCTTTTGCTGCAATAGTTCCCAGAGAACTGGTATACATTCAAATTGCTTTATCTTGGTATAATAAAGTGCAGAATTTCAGTAGAAGCCATATTAACCACAAAATTCCCTGAATTTAGCAGTTACCAAACATATGATTCTTTTTTAATTACCCATGTAAATAAATATACATGGAAACACAAATAGATACATAGAAAGGCATACAATTATGTTTTAGCCATAGTAAAGTAGTTAGTCATATACTATGCATTCTACTAGCAGCAAAGGGTTTCTGTAAAAATTCAAATATTTGAATATGTATGCCCTTTGGGAATTTCCCTCTTTAAATATTTGTGCTTAGTAAGAAAATGTTGAAGAAATTTAAGAGTAGGCATTACATTTAATGAGGTTCCTGTACTAGAAAAAACCCAAACTACACTACAAAATCAATCACACAAATCAAAAATTTCCCATGACAAAAGGGGGCTATAATAGCCTAAGTTCCCCCTCAGAATAAGAAGTAGATTTGTACCACTGTCAAATAATATTAGCTCTATATCACACTTATATCAATTTCCTGATGAAATAAAGGCCCATATTTTGCCATCAGGGCTGAGCAGTGCCCTCCTCACAATTTGTTCCACTGAAATGAATTGTTATTTTGCTAGGAAGAATTTTAGGCTGTCCTAGTCTGGATCTATAAGGCAAATGGAAAGAAACAGCTTGCCTTTCTATTGATTCCTTCAGGATATCACCATTAAACTTCAGTGACATTAAGTATATAATTTTAGATGATGAAGTTACTTATTTTTCACAACATTCATCCATAATTTCCCATTTTCTTTGGCATTATAGCTTTAAATAGCAAAAAGATACATGGTGTTTAAGACTCAGAAAGACTTTTGGCCTTTGACCTTAAAAGATCTTTATGTGGAGGCCCATGGTGGATTGATTCTTGACAGTACAGTGACAGAGCCATACAAAAAAGGTATTCATATTGACCAAGTCAGTGAATATTTCAGGTCAAAATGTCATCAGTTGTCTTTGTAAGCTGACATCCTGGTCTGAGAAAGTTTGATTTAACGTTTACTTGACTCTCATATTTTGATTTCTTGCCATACATGGCTGTGCCATTAGCTCCCTGGAATGCCTTTGAGTTTCTTCCTTGAAAAATGCTAAATAAGTTCTCACTTTACCTACTAACTGAATAAGAATACAAAAACAACAGACAGCTGTGAGGCATCTGCGTGTCACACAAACACTGTTGGCATGGTTCCTGCGTTCAAGAGATCAGCAAGAGCCTAGTAAATAAGCTTTCTTCACTAAAGACCACTTTTGTCCATGATCATTGAAGCTGTGCTTTACTCACACATCCTCTGAATTCCTCTTTTCTTCAGTAATCACACATGCCTAGCATGATGGCTGATTCTATTCTACAGTCCTGGGCTATGTAATTATGTGAGTAATTGGCAGACAAGATGTTGTGAATACCTGAATCCCAGGTTAATTGAAACTAACACCTGACTGAACTGTGCTGTTGTAATGGATGCAATAATACAACAAGATCAGGTTCTATTGAGTTGCATAATCTTTTCAAGACAGGGTTTTTGATCTCCCTCTTTTGATTTGAGGGCAGTGGTAAACTAAAGTATTATGCCTTTGTTGAAGCTTATAAAAGATGAATCTGAAGCTGAAAATGAAGATCCTCCCAGCTAATCTGCATTGAGAAAGATCAGTGAGCACATATCTTTTGCATCTTTCAGTAAGAAAAGAAATAACTGATATAGCTGTCAACACAACTGTAGTTAATAACACCACAATTCACCCTAAAGTAACCCAAGTTGTTACCCAGGTATTATAACCTGCAAAACTTGGATTAACAAGGTAGAGAATGGCCAAAATTACCACTACCATACTGAACATCCCAAGCTGCACAAGCCTTACGGCATTGCTCAGGAAAGGTTGTTCTAGATGGCGTGACGTGGATTTTCTGTTGCCTTGTTCTTTGTACCATCAGCTCACAGACAGCGTGTTCCAGTGTTTCCTGTGTCACTTTCTCCCTGACAAAATGCTGACAATGGCACACCCCTATAGCACAGACAGACTGGCAGACCTGTCAGCAGAGCAGACAAAGCATTTCAGCAAAGATTTCTATGCCACAGAAAGACCACAAGAACACATATCCTTCACTCAACAAAACCTCTCAGGAAAACATAGCTTTTCTTGTTCTTTTAGTGAAATCATGGCACTTTTTTAAATTATTTTTTTTAAAATCAAATCTTACAGACTATTTTAAATATAGCTTTTACCTGATATAACTAGTTTCTGGGAAGTATTTCAGTTCAAACAGATCTCTGTTGAAAGAGTGTACTGGATCAGTGCATAAAATGGAAGCAGTTTGGCAATGGAACCTGATAGATGATAGACAGATAGATAGATAGATAGATAGATAGATAGATAGATAGATAGATAGATAGATAGATAGATAGATAGATAGATAGATGAATGAACTAATGATGTGCAGTTGCTTCCAAGAGCAGAAGACAGCATTCGATGATCCAGAAGGTCCTATTTTTCTAAGTTAAACAAGATATTTCTGTGTTAGAATATGTTTATTCTACTTATAATGGTGCAAGCTGTATAAAGCCACTATACGGTTTGTAAATGGAAAGCAAATTTGAAAAAAAAATTAAAAGGCCAAAATGTAGAAAGAAGATTTGAGATTTTTCAAAAGCCCGCAGTCCTCAGATTACTTACACAAATAATCTGATTACAGACTTCTCTGGGATTTGCCAGTTGCCTCTGAACATCCCAATCAATTTATTTGTCTCAGGACTAATGGGGAGGAAAAAAGATTTCAGGAATGAAAAGATTTTACTGTAATGATGTGAAGCAAATGTGAGAACAAAACGCCTGCTTCAGAAGTCATGAGAGGCACAATCACAAAAATTAATAACAAGAAAGAGAAGTGAGGAGGAGGAGGGAGCTGGGAAGTGGAGCTCCCAAATTTAACCTGTGACATAGGACTCTGTTTAAATGCAGTAAGGCTGCAAAAGAAAGGCAATATACTTTGGCTGACATCTTTGCAGAGACATTTTGACATGAAAAAAACTGATATTCTTAAACAGGGACAAGTAGTTAAACATAGGATATTGTGACTCTCTGGAAATCATATAACTTTAGAAAGGCTGTAATAAAAGTTACAACAATATTTCATGGTAGAAGATCAGTGTGATTTTAGGAGCTGAACAGCAAGCCCTGAGCATGTTTATCAACCCAGTGTTTTCAAAATCTTTCAGTAAAAGGCTCTATACATCTTACTGTATCATTTTTTCCACCCAACAGAGCCTGATTTTTTTTCAAGCTGAGCACTGTCTGAATTGCTTCCCTAATGTCTTTGTTTAGGTCTGGTCTATAGATCCCACCTTACTCCCACTGATGTTAGAAGGAAACTCTCTTAGCAGACATCCTGTGGGATGACAATACCTAATTCTTTATTTGCTTCCAGCGTCTCACATCCACCCCATCAGAAGTTGTGAATAACTCTTATATCTGGTAATATATTCTTATTTGTGAGCACAAAGGCTAGTAAAGACATTCTTGGTACATTTTTAAAGGTATTTTTCTACTAGAACATTGCCAAATCTCAATTACATATTCTAGTGTTAAACTTGGGGTAAGAAACAGTGAAAATATATAGAAAATCAGATGAAAGCTGTGCATAAATGTAGGTTTAATCTGACTCAGCTGCCTCAGTGAAACTCACAGGTATCCTCTCTAGACTGAATTTCACTGAGAAATATCTATAATACATACATGCCATCTTATCAAATGTGCCATCCTCTCACATCATCACCTCTCCTGTAGTAAAGACAGAAGTATGGTCAACCTTTCCACCACACATCTTCAGGCAGAAAGCACAGAGAATAGTGGAAATTAAGTTCTGTAGTATATATCTGGCTAAGGTGCTAACAAAACCCTACGGTAAATTCCCTGAAAGATTTCAACTGCTGAGGTGACAGGGAGCGTGGCTGAGGCAGTGATGGGGGGAGAAAGACACTGCACTGCTAGGAGAGAGCCATAGCTATGTTTCAGTCAAATCTGACCTACTTTAATGAAATCAGGTCATCTGTGAGCTCTTCATTACCCCCAGACTAAACAGTGCCAAACATAGCAGCCAATGTCTCTGCCTTTTCAGAGTACGCTAATTCTCATTCCAACATTGTTATGTATTCCTTAATATATATTGACTTAGTCATCCACCACACCAAAGCTGGCAAACAGCGCTGGAGAGGAAGGAAGGTAAACATGATTACTGACTTTGTAAAAAAATAAATAAATTTAAAAATTGCAGGGTAAACACAGCTAGGCCTCCAGAACGTGTCCTCAAGGGAATATGGAAACAAAAGGAGGCACAACTGTCTCAGAACATTAGCCATGAGAGATGAAGCTCACCTATCACACCAGCAAACTCTTAACTGTTACCAGCAGCCTTCACAGACAAAGCGAGGCTGGAGTCAAGCGGAAGCTGGTACTGCAGGCTTACACTCAAATTCCTCTCGCTGCTCAGTCTTCTGTAAACTAGGAAGGTGACAGATCCATAACAAAAACTATACACTAGCAAAGCTCTAGTGTGATGTCCATGACTGCCTTTCAATTCATACAGAGGCAGGCTGCATGTATATGATGTATATGTATATGTATATGTATATGTATATGTATATGTATATGTATATGTATATGTATATGTATATGTATATGTATATGTATATGTATATGTATATGTATATGTATATGTATATGTATATGTATATGTATATGTAGCTATGGATGTATCCCCACATATATTTTATTATGTACAAGTGTAAATTCAGTTGTTCTTAAACCAGTATGTCTGTGCTTGACAGTAATGTACAATGAGATTTATACACTGCTTTTAGACCTTAGAAATATACATACCTGTGTATCTCTAGCTGTAAATACATATGGATCTAAGAAACACCAAAATGTATCTATGATTTTCTTATATGTGTATAAAAGCATATTCAGCAACAGATACATCCTTTTGAGCATCACATTAAACCTACATTATTTACAGTATGCACATTTCTCTATCATGAATAAGGTAAACATATATTAAAGGCTACTGTGCTCCAAAGAGAAACATTCCTCTCTTATTGAAAGAATTAATATGTTTTATTTCTATTTCTTATGACAGAAGTGTAACATTTACAATTTCTGGTCAGCACTATTAGAAGAATATTTATATTCACTTTGATTTGATGCCCTACATCAGGGCATCTGGTTCCACATGAGGTGTGGCATCTGGTGCCATAAAAAATGACTTCCATTCTCCTGCTGCACCTCCAATAAGCCACAGGTCAGCATAGGTCCTGCAGCCTTGTGTGAACACCTCTGGCACCTTAGCTCATCTCAACTAATTCATGGGCAAGTGCATTGGGCCCTTGCATTCCTTTACCTGTACACAGCTATCATTAAAACATTTTTAATACATCTCAATGATTTTCTGCTTTTTCCTAACCCATGTTTAATTGGTAAGTCGATTTGGTACTTACTTACTACAGAATTCTCTTCACCTACAATCTCATTGTCCAAATTACTTCTCAGTCTATCTCTGTCACCTCTGTGGGTGGCTGAGTGCACTTCACCTGTGCCAATGGAGATGTCTACAGTGCAGGAGTCCACATGTGCCAATGCTTTGGACAGAAGTATTTAGGTGAAATGAAGACTTACAGAGATGACAACCTAGACATCACAGTCCTGAGGCCAAACTTTCTTGGGCAATGACAAGTTAAGATAATTCAGAAGGTTCTTGCCTCTTCCACTTTTATCTACTTGTTCCTGTTTCTATTTCATTCCCTGCCTTGTTTTGGGAGAAATGATTGCACAGCTATGTAGGATAACCAATAATCCAGATCATGGATAAATATCTAACTAATTCCCATTGAAACTAGGATCATGCACAGAAATACTCCTCAAATTCTGACCATTATATAGACTCATTATTTTTTTTAATCATTATTTTGATGGCTGGAACTAGGAGGGGCAGCTCTCAGAAGTCCAGCTGGCTGTGACAGACTCTGTGCTTAGTGACTAAGGCAAAATAGAGAAGACATATTTTGATTTCTTGCAACATCTGGAAAGTTATTCCCTTCAATCTTCTATTTTCTTACAGCATCTGCTGCTGCCCAAATTGCTCATTTCTTCTCATTCTAGCCAGCTGAAACTTCTGTGTCATCCATATGGTGGTTTTGAACTGCCAGAGAAGTAGGACTGAGAGAAGGCAAAGATGATACATAGAGGAACAGGTAACTTTCCATGCACTTTTAATAGAGAACACTTGACAATGGATAAAATATTGCAAAAATAGACATCATACAGGAAATCTGAACATTTTTTAATAAATATAACTAACAACTATGTCCAAACAAACGTCTTTCGTTCCTTTCTTAAAAAAGGGCTGATAGAAACTGCTGCTGAGTCTCCTTTATAGGCTTGCAGTGATTCCTTCTCTGAAGGAAGCAGTAGGAGGGTAGAAGAGGCTTAGAAGGTAGGGTAGGACAGTAATTATTATCTGTAAAGCCCAGCTGTAAGCAGTGTACTGAACAGTGGGATTTGGGCAGACAAATATTGACAGCTCACTGGTGTTGCTAAGCCAGCAGTGCCCTGCTGAAGGGCTGAAATGTGCAGTCACACAAAAGCCATGGGACAACCTGGGCACCTCTGAGCTAGCACCTTTTGGTGCTACCAGTGCACCAAAGCAGAGGGGTTTTGGGCTCCTTTCAGTGGGATAAGTCTTTTCTCAGGTGTGCTTGTTGCTGCTTTTCCTGTGGAATGAGGTGAAGAACAGGATTGAGATAGTGATTTTTCCCACAGAGGAAGCTGAGGCTGAGCTGCATCTTCCTGTGCCACAGGGAAACGCCTACCATGCAGCTAATTCCCGCAGGAGCAGACCTCACCCTGGCCCTGCATGTGCTGCAGCTCCAGCCCAGACTGTCTGGATCCACCTCGTACCCAGACTCACATCCCACCTCACACTCACACTCACATCCCACCTCACACCCACACTCACATCCC
>VZTB01003823.1:99210-141032 GCA_013397245.1 Thryothorus ludovicianus
ACTCACACCCCCCCTCACACACACTCACATCTCCCCTCTCACACCCACACACATCCCACCTGGTACCCACACTCACATCCCTCCTCACACCCACACTCACATCCCACCTCACACCCACACTCACATCCCACCTGGTACCCACATTCACATCCCTCCTCACACCCACACTCACATCCCACCTCGCTGTCACCTCATTCACTGGGGAGTTTTACCCCTGCATCCTGTGGCTCTAAACCTGAGGTCATTCATGGAGTTTTGTCTTGTTACCAAGGCTGTGAGAAAAAAACAACAAGGTAATTGTTGGTGCCTAAACATCCTATCTGGAGCTCCACCTGGTAACTCAGTATGTGCAGTGACCTGCTTTGCTTCCCCACGGCTGAAACTGAGATATGCTTTCCATGCACTGGCACTGACATAGGCTACTTGTATCTGTACTTTTCTGTTAGAGGTTTTAACCTTTAGACACCTTGTCAAAAGGAGTAGATTTATTTCAGTTTGTATATTATTCTGAAGTAAATAATTAACTGAGAAAATGAGGATTTTAGCACTGAGAAAATACCATTATTGCTTTTTATGAAAAGTTGTTTGTTTTATATTCCAGTATCAAATTTACATATAATTTCGGACTTTTTTGACCACATAAAAATTAATCAAACACTTAAAACTGGATAGAAAGGCTCCCATCAAAAGCCAGTAGCCTGACAAATGTTCATACCAGTGGCCAGAATTGGTAACTAGGTCTGATTTTCTTAAAAATTTGCAGGAAAATTTCATTGTAAAGCTTCATCCCCTCAGTTATAGCTCACTAATCTCTCAAGCACTGTGTAGGGTGTCTCCACAGAATGAAATTCAGCCCATGTACAGCAGTGTCTGGTTCAATACATGAAAAGCAATAAATCAGAAAATATCATGACCATGAAAAAGTAAAAAAGAAACGTGGCAAAAATCTGGGAAAAACATTTCTGATTTAGATTATCTGTGGCTTTTCTGGCTTGTGCCTCAGAGATGTTCAGGCTGTGTATGGTATGGGCTGGGTTTCAATAGCTATAGCATGTTAGCACATCAGTGGATTAGATAGCAGGGAAGAAAAGAGAGAAGTTAGAATGGATAGTCTGGCAGCTTCCTGAAGGCAATAAGCAGTGGATACCTTTGAATTACAGAATAAGGACACCAGGTAGAAAATCTAATCATAGATAGAAGCATCAATCATATATAAAGGGGCTTGATACAGACTTTTTCATTTTTTCATAAATTACTTTACTAATTTGACTCTGTGGAGAACTTTGCTGAACTAAGCTGAGGCCAAAGAAGTTCCACATCATTTCTATCATAATTTGTAGTTCAAATCCCCTAAAGGACTTATACGACAGACTTACAGCTTCACATGCACAATAATTAAGAAATTTTCATGGGATTATGGTTTAACACATTATATATGCTAGCAACAATATTAAGCCTATGCATGGAATTATTGTGTACTCACAGCATTTACTGCATGCTTGATTCTCAGAAGTAATGTGTAAACTTTTCTGCACATCACCACTGTGGACTGGGTTTGCAATCCATCCAACAATTCCCACAAAACTATTTCTATGTAGCTTCTGTAGGAAGAGAGTACCTCTTAACATACTGTAGAGTGATGCACTGGCTCGTGATTTCCTCCAGGCAAATGCAGTAAAATGAGGTTGGGAGGAAGGAAACACCACACCCTGTGCAGACTGAGGCAGACATTACTGACAGTGATAACTCCTGCCCAAGAAGATGAGTCTATCTGAGCTCTGGAAACAATGGAGAAAGCCTTGAGATCTCCAGAGATAGCTCAGAGCATGAACCATGGAGGCTATGAATTGCTTCCAAAGGCTGCTCTCTGTATTGACCCCAAGATACACTTAGCTTCTGCCAATGTTCCACAATTTATGCAGAATTACATTGAAATTAAACTCTTTAATCTTGTTCAACAAACTAAAATAACTTGACTTGGATAGATCTGACCCCAAACCAAGCATTTTATTTTGATTTTGCTAACATAAATATTTGAATTTCAGATGAAAAATTTTGCTTTTCAGGTAAAAACTGGTAATAGGGAAAAATTCTACATAGATATCTCTGCAATGAAAACATATCTTTTTCTTCAAAAAAATTCTCCATGTTTTTTCTGTCTGAATGTTTCTGATCAATACCCAGCAATGGTGTATTCAAATACACACAGGAGTATATCCATTAGATGTATGCACATAATCACATATTTATTCACTCTGGAAAGATATCAACAGTCTGCTAGCTGATAGGTCAGGATTCTACATTTCAGCTAGCTGAGGAAGATGTTAAAATGTGGGAAAGTTGGAAAAAATTCATAAAAATAAGCACAAAAAAGACCTCTTCCTTTCTTGGTATGTAAAGAAAATGCTAAATAAACAATTTGCAAACTCAGTAACAAAAGTCAACACTTAAATCTGTGTGAGTTCTCCCTTTGTCTATTTATTTTTCTGTCTCCAAATATTAAATGCAAACTTCAATACAAAGCCAAGAATTAGGTTCTGTACATGGAAATGCCTTGGTGATTGTGAAAAAAAATGCTGTGGTGTCTCTAGTTGGGAGGTTTGGAAGAAAAAGAATTTTAAAAAACCCAAGAAAAAAAAAAAGAAAAAAAAAAGAAACTGTTCCACTTCATCTAGCAGTGCTGCAATACATCACTCCAATTAAATCCTAGCCAATAAGCAAAGGGACGTGTTAAGTAAAATTCATGAGCTTTGAACGCATGTGAATGAATATGCCAATCAGAATCAATGCCACCCATTCATCTGGTGTAACACCATGGTGATGACAATGAGCTTGAAACCAGCCTTTGTTGTCATCAGCTGTGCAGTAGTTGCCACAGCCCCAGCCTGGATCAAGTGTGTGGGACATTTAAATCTTCAGCATGGCACCAACACACAGAACATCTTATTCATGCCAAAAAAGGAGCTATAATCAGACTTCTAGTAAATAATTCAGGATCAGTCCCTTACGAGGCAAATTACCTTCTTTTAAAATGGCCAAAATGCTGTTCCTCTCCTTGCTTGACTTTACTCCTTGGACACAGGCACAGCATTTTGCATCTATGTAGTGTATTTGTCCCTTTGGAAAATCTGTTGCTATATTAATGTCTGTAACTGAGCCTTCTCAGGCCCCTAACTGATAACTGCACTAAGGAGTATCTTTGCAGGGACCCTGTATCTCAGCCCTTTTGAGCACTGCAGTGGCAGATGGCTAGCTCTCACTGCTTTTACAATAACCATTTCATTTGTGATGCTTGACCTGAATTCCATTCCTTGTTTAAAAGTGTGTCTCAGTTCTCAAATGGAATTTCACAGAATCGCCATTTCCATAGTGTTTCCACATGCTGTTCTCCAAATAACACATTTGCCCATAAAACAGGGTGGAAGAAAAGAATATGGAACTAAGTGTCACAATTGAAAATGTTTAGTCTAAGAATACGTATCCAAATACTGACAGCTTCACTTTTACTGGATTTAAATTATCCCACTGATATTTTCTTATATGTCAGCTTCTATCACTTACAGTTCATGCTGTATTTTTAGTGCTTTGTGCTATGAGTTAGTTCTTTTTCTTCCATTGAGTTGTCAGTAGTTATAACATCGTAAATGTGAAACGCTGTGCTAGAAAAACAGGCCTTAGAGTGGTGACATACACTCACTTCTCTGAATAAATTAAGCATGCATGCTTTCAGTAATAGATCCACCCATTAATCAGTGTGTTTAAAAAGATGTGACAATCACTGCGTAGAACCGATAGTCCCCCAATTTACCAGCGGATATTACTCATTGCTGAATACTTTCTCTGCACATTTCTCATCTTATTTTTCAGTTCCTGTATAGAAAATTAATCTTACGAGGAAGAACAAGTGATCTTAAGGAACTTTATTTGGAAAGAGGTTCTTTCTGAGGTTTCTTCTTCAGCCAATTAAAATCCCAAGCAGAGGGAGCTGAAGACATCATTCAAATACACATTTGATTAAGAAATATTAAACATGAAGCATAGATTTGCAAACAAAACCATACACCCTTTGGTCATTCCCTTCCATTCTCTGGGCCTGAATCCATAAGGAGAAAATTAAACTGAATAAAAGGTATAAATGTGAGGACCACAAAGAGCTGGAGAAATGATGCTGCAGAAAAGATGCTGTCTGCCCCCATTAAGGTTATCTACAACCTTGAACTATGATTCTTCTGGCAGTGACCTAGTCTTTTCCTACTGGAAGTGACCTGATTTTCTTCTACTGGAATGTATTTCTTAAGAAAAAAGTTACCCTGCCTGAGCTTTTTTCTGCACCTTGAAGTGATCCACAATGGTTCCATGCAACTTCATGCAACAGGCCCAGGTATAACTTAGAGACACACAGCAGTCACATTAAACCTTATGGCAAAAGACATATTTGTTTAGACTCAGAATGAATGGCAGATTATTTCCAGCTGTAATTAAATCTATACTTTATGGAATTGTGCAGTCAATTATATCTCAGATTTAAATAAACATAAAACATATAACCATTTAGTTCTTTTTAAAAGAGTCATAATTTGTAATTTGGGACAAAAGCTCTCCAACTGATCAGTGATAACATGAAAGCATAAGAAAATCCCCTGTTGATACTTCAGCCCATTAGTTTTTTACCTATGTGTTGACTTGGTCTGTGCCAAAAATAGTGTTACCAGCAGAAGTAAGGGAAGGTTGTCCTTCTGTTTTTGATACTGGTCAGGCTGCATCTCAAATCCTGTGTCCCGTTCTGAGCCCCTCACTACAAGAAAGGCATTGAGGTGCTGGAGCAAATCCAGAAAAGGACAATGGAGCTGGGGAGGGGTCTGGAGCACAAGTCTGATGAGGAGCAGCTGAGGGAGCTGGGGGTGTTTAGCCTGGAGAAAAAGAGGCTCAGGGGGGACCTTATCATTCTCTACAACTCCCTAAAAGGAGATTGTAGCCAAGTGAGGGTTGGTCCTTTCTCCCAGGAATAGGACATGAAGAAACAGCCTCAAGCTGTACCAGGAAAGGTTCAGGTTGAACATCAAGAAGAATTTCTTCACTGCAAGGATTGTCAAGCATTGGAACAGACTGGCCAGGGAAGTGGTGGAGTCACCATCCCTGGAGGTGTTCAAGAAATGACTGGATGTGGCACTTAGTGCTATGGTTTACTTGATGTGGTGGTGTTCAGTCAAAGGTTGAACTTGATTGTCTTGGGGGTATTTTCCAACCTTAATGATTCTACAATTCAACAACTCCATGGCCTTCAAACACCCAGAAAGCTCTCTGTTTCCCAGAGAGTATAAGGTAAAAGAAGTCCCAGAACCATGATTTCTTTTTCTCATATTTATCCTCATGCAGACACTAAGAAAAATGAAAAGCTGACAAAACTTCAAGTGTTACCAAGAAGTAACACATATTTCGCCAGCTATTTTTCCTGATAAAAATCATGTCGCTACCACCAAAGCAAAACTAGTTTTAAGCTGATCAAGGAGAATGCAGGTACTCATGATGAGGAGGTTCTGAAGTTCATTTCCTGGTGTAATTTATGATTAAGAGTACATATCTACCTTTCATACACTTGGAACACTCTTGGGAAGCTCCTGGAAAGCTCCTGATCTCTTTACTTGCAACTAGTTACCACATTAAATATATGAAAAATACTTTGTCCCCCACATTGAGGACAGAATGTCATCCCAAAAACAACCATACCATTCTTATACACCTGGATAACAGCAGCACAAGCAGCATGAAGCTATCAAGTTTCAGGTCACTTGAACTCTTTTGTTGCTCTCTACTCTTTCCCACAGGCTCCTCAGACTTTTCCTCGATTTATTCCACCAGACAAATCTCAAGGTTTTGCTTCTTATTGTCAAGACAGCATTGAGCTCACACCAGCTTAGTATTGTACAAGGACTCTGGTCTACAGTTCTTCTGTTAGGAAATAGTATTTAGAAAGTTGTGGGAACTAATTTTTTATGCTCTTCTGTTTGGGTTTTGAAGTAATAGACTTTGGCCTGAGAGGTAACTACTTTCACTTATACCTAAGAGGACTGATAGGAAATCAGTCATAAATTTTATTGCTTTTTGGCTGTTGCTATGGTTTGAATGTTCATTCAATGAACTATGAACCTTCTTATATTTGAAAATGTATGACTAATTAGATAGAAAATACGTGGAATCTTTCTTTCTACAAATATATTTTAAAAACATGTTCATACAGAGGATTTGAATAGTTTTAAATGCCACAATTTTGACACTTAACCTTACTTTCAGGCAGGTGGTCAAAGAAATTTCATTGCATTTCACAAAACAAATTTCACACAAAACTTAATAAGAAGTTGCTTAGTGGGTATGCAGAGGCAAATTGGAAACAAACTAAAACCCAGAAAAACAATAAGGCCACAATAGCTTTCCAAACTTGTCATAATTATATCAATAACTTTCTTCAGCAAAGAAGTTATAGTTCCATCTTTCAACCCATTCAAAACTTGGAATGTATTACAAAAAAACAAACATAGAGAACAATTAACATTGAACACAGTGGTACTTTCTGTACTTTTTTGGGATACTTGTCTTTTGGTATTAATGAAAAAGTCCAAACTCATCTCTATTTGCCCACTAATTAGCCACAATTTTAATTGGTAATGGATAAAGCTGGAATTTTTGAAAAGTCTCTAAAGGAAACATACAAATTGATACTGAGTTTTAAAATCTGAGCTTCTCTTGCTGCTTTGGGAATTTTGAAAAGGGACTGAATCTGAAGCTACAGCTGAGAGGTGCTGTATTTATGTTTAGTATAACTCTGTCTCAACATTAGAATAAATGTGATTTGTCTTATGAGTTAAGAGCTACTGTTGGAATATTTCTTTTATGGACAATGCAATCACAAAATATGTTCACATCACATCTGGAAGGTTTTCCTTAAGGCCAGGAATATACTTTATTAGATCAGAAGTTTTAGAATCAATACTCCTTGAAATCACAATAGCATTCATATATAAAGAGTAAGAAAATAAAATGGCATTATTTAAAAGCATAGCAAGTCACCAATTATTTCAGATTTAGGGAGCTGCTTATGGGCTTACTTGAGATGTAAGCAAATAAGTGCCAATTAATTAGAGTCTGTGACAGTGTTCAGTACCATCTCTTTGATCTTTCACTAGTAGCTGATAACAAAGCTGCATACTTACAATGCTTTAGTTTCAGTCAAGTGATCAGCAAAACATGTTCAGCTCATTTAAATAACAGAAGCTGGTAAAATACAGCTATCTTTTATAGCATTAAGCAAAGATTTGAGCTCAGATGACAGCCTCTTGCATTTATAGAACACATAACTAGGAGCTATTTTCATAAGATGGGTAACTTGAGTTAAACTTAAAAATGGATGAAGCCACAAGCCAGGGGCAAGAATAAATTCCACAATTACTCCTCTGATCAATCATTGGTACTCTGGCCATTTAAACACAGATATACCATTGCTCTGTGAACAGTGTCACACAAACATCTGGGTAGAAAGACTCACTGTGGATAGTTCCCTAACAGAAGATGCATTTGTTTCAACTATATCAAGATTCAGAGGAAGCATAGACCAACAGAAAAAAGTGATGTATAGAGGCCAGAATCCAGAGTTCTGAACATGCAGCTATCACATCTTTTATGAGCTGGAGTGTTAGGATTTTTTCTCTGCATGTGTATATATATTTTTTTAGGACTTATTGAAAGGAATAGCTATATATTTTCCCATGTGAAAATGAGAGGTTTATAATACAGTCAATAATATATGCAGTGACATGCTCAGTTTAAAAGTTTATAATTTTTAACACAATTTTAGAATGGCATAATTAAAAAACCCTTTTCTAACTGTGTGGTGTTTTAACCTACAAAGATAAAGTAGTCTTGCTTGTCTATTTTCTTCTTTATTGCTCCAAGTATTTTGGATTAGTAGGGTTTTGTGGTTCTCTTCTAGGAGCCAAGCTGTTGAGAGGAAACAGAAATTTAACTATACTGTTGTTCTAGTTCAATGGAGCACTTGGAGTTAAATCCTACCCCTAATTAACAAGACAAACTGAAGCCATGCCAAATATTCTGTGGAGTCAAGACTCAGAGAAGACAACTGTGGACAGACTGATTTTATCAGGTGCTGAGGACCAGATGCTGGAAGGGACCCTGGCAGCTCTGTGCTGCAGCAGCAGTGGTCTCTGCCTCTGCTGATCCCCAGACTATTTTCTGAGTTTGTGTCAGTGCCAGTGATGGTTCAGCTGACAGGACAGCAGAGCTTAGCAAGTCCCAGTGCTCAGGCCTGAACACTGTCAGAGTTAAATCTGCTCATATAGGCTTAGCTTTTGTGCATCCATAGGCCCTACAAAAAAGGGACATGAAACCGGCAGGTATTTTTTGGTACCCAAAAGTTTAAAGAGTCTTAAAGAATGTCTAATTATCTGTGTGTCTGCTACTTCCAGGGAAAGAAGTATGTCCTCCAGAGTGAAAAATCTTCAAGAAGCTCTGAAATTTGGCTGTCTATAGACACATAAAGTTGCTTTGCTTTCTGTTTAATTGAATGTGTTGTCTTTATTTTTTTCCATTTCTTTTTTCCATGATTCAGAGTGCCCCTCTAAGGTCCCAGAAATAAGCACACACCCCAACTTAGGCAGTAACCTGTAACTTATGGGGCAAGAGCTCTCTCCACAATCCCAGTGTTGTTTTTGAAGTGGCTGATACTCTGCATTAAAGCCATGATTGACCATATCATCCCTCACTCCAGCTGTGGGAGTGCCAAGGACAGGAGAGAGCTGCTCCTGGGGACACCAACTCATGGACCCCTGCTGTAGCATGAGAGATGGCACCATGACCCCCGTGAGTGCCTCCTCTCACGTGGCCGTGCCCAGCCCTGAGCTCTTCCCAAGGACTGCTGGTGCAAAAGATGGGTTCAGAAACAAGTGCTACATCTATGGAATAAGGGTTCAGAAACTCCCTCCACCTCCCTTCAGGAAATGTTCCCCCACATTCTTCCTCTTTAGTTTCAACAGAGCTTAGATAATTTTTGAAAAGAGAGGGTTCATTTCAAGAAAAATATTCTTCCTGCACACTCTCCTTTGGCCTGGGAAGTGGAGCCCAAAGGTCATATTTTCTATGCAGAGTATGAGTGGCCACGTCAGGTGAAATCAGAAGTTCATCTTGCCCAGAATCCTGTTCCCATCAGTGGCCAATGGCGATACTACAGAAAGACATAGTAGTGAAAAATGTCTAATTTCCTACAGCAAAAGCTTCCAACCCTCAGTGGTTTAATGGTTCTTTGAAACTCAACACCTCTGAAAAGGTAAGGCTGCAGCTTGCAAGGAGGTTACAAAATCATGTATTAGGCATAGATATAGCTCAGGGCATTATCACTTACATGTAGACATAGGAAGGAAGGAGACAGGTATTTTGCATAAACATAGCCCTCAGTTTTATTAAGCTTTACTTGGTAAAATCACACATTTTTCAAGAATTTCTTATTTTGGTCTAGCTTAGATGTGTTCCAGACTGATTTAGGTTGAAACATTATAAGCTTAGCCTAACCAAAAGGAATTTAAATGGAGTCTTTTCACATTGGATTAACCAAACTAGTTGAAAATTATAATTTAACTTAAACTGCTGTAGCATTTTAGATGTAGATGTGTAACTGAGAGTACATGGCCTCAGGCACATGTTAAAACATACAGCTAATCGCAGTAGTAAGATGACTAGCCCAGGTCTGAACCACAACAGGAATTAGTCTATCAGCTCTCATACTTAATCAAATCAAAACATCACACTATTTTTTTCAGCCGCGGAATATAACATACAGCCTCAAACCACCCACTAGCAATAGACTAAGGGAATAGCTATCCTTCCCAGCTTGTTCTGAAAACACTGAGACCACCTGCTTGAGGAAATATGTAGAAGTTGAACATATGCTACCAGTGCAGGTAAACTTTCCTTTTCCTGAAAATAATGAATTTATTAGAGAAAGAAAGGGACACTGATTCTGCCAAAAGGAAGACTGGAACTTGTTGCAGCAGTCTTGCACCCCACTTCAGTCTTCCTGGCAAAAAGTCTTTTGTTTGCTGTTAACACGTGTAACAATTCACAGCAATACACCAACTTCGATGGAGCTGCAAAGGCAATTCCCACTTCAGAGACCTGCCACATCAATTAAGAGATGGCTTCTGCTTTCATTCTGAAACTTCGAATGCCACGCTGAAAACGAAGCATTCTGATCATCACATTAACATTCAATATAACCTTTACGGACCTTTTGCCATGCCTTAAGGTCATTTACAGTAGTAATAATAACAGTGCTAGATGCTCAGCCAAGCCAATGTTCAGCTAAAGCTGCATGCAGAGTCCACAGTTCTCTACAGCCACAAGCAATACAGCTTTCCCTGTCTGGAAAAAGATAAATTATTTAAACGATTGGTTTGATACTCAGGAATCAATGTTAAAATTGTACTACTGTGCTTCTAGTGAAGTAACTAAAAAAATTATTTTAACTTTTCATTTATGATAAAATCATGCCCATTCCCTCTGCCAGTTACTAAATTTAAGCATGTAGGTGGTAAATGATTTAAATTTCTTAATCTCAATGATTTTAGTTCAAAGCCAGTATTGCAAAATATGACTTTTAAAATTCATTTGAAGTTTAAAGACATTCATTTTCAATGATTCCATGCATATTTTGTGTTTTGTTTCTGTGAACACTGAAATGAATATCTT
The DNA here is from genome assembly GCA_013397245.1 of Thryothorus ludovicianus. Classification (NCBI taxonomy): domain Eukaryota; kingdom Metazoa; phylum Chordata; class Aves; order Passeriformes; family Certhiidae; genus Thryothorus; species Thryothorus ludovicianus. The sequence continues at coordinate 109,963 of VZTB01003823.1, forward strand.
GACAGGAAATAATACCAAGAATTTAAGGAAATTGTATTTTTAAGCACAAGAATTTGTAGGAAATTTAAGCTTAGAAGTAATGTTAACTCCATAAAGAAAGGCATCACACATTCAGTCTTTCATTCATATAAAATGAAAACAGTTCCAAAATCCCAGAGACTGAAAATTCATAATAAGCTTCTAGAGATAGACCTGCTAAATGAAATTTCTTCCTATAACTTTCATTGTTAAATGTATCAAGCCCACTTGACAAAATTGCAAGTTTAATTCTTTTGCAAGTTTGTGAATACAAAAACAGTTTGGATAGATTTTTTAGGGTTTTTTTTTTTTTTTTGAGATAGTCATAATTCTTCAAGTAAGATTAAATAAGACTGCCTTTTGTACTTTGCCTGTGATTATATCGCATAACACAATACTTGGATTATTTTTATTGTTTTTATGACTATAGCTCACCTTTGAATTAAGAAAGTATTTCTTAAAAAATAACTGACCCTATAGAAGATAATTTGACCCTCATAAAACAAGCCTGTGCTGCAACAGAAACAAATGTAAGCCCACTGGTTCAAAATCAAGACACAAACGTGTATTTCCACTGAAAACTGGACACAAGCAAGGATCATCACCTGGAGATTTCTTTTATCAGCTGGGAAATATGGGCACTTCTGCTGTGGGAATAAGTCTCTTATCTCTAGGCAACATGATACATGTCCTGGGTACATGTATATGATATTAACTTGATATCAACAGCCAACAGAATAGGGGCAGCAGCCAGTTACCTAAAATCTTCATGGAACTGGTAAGACAAACATTTCCTCTATAGAAAAAAAAGGTAAAATTCTGATAAATTTGCCCCAAATTCAGCCAGTGAGGCCATGTGTTTGAACAGGGTTTAAAAAAGCAGCTCTTCCTCCACAACATACCTTCTGGCAAAGCTTGTCTCAGGGTTGCTGCCTCCATCAAGTCTCTTCCCAAAAAATCTAGTGTGAAAAATAAGACATATTGGAGTCTTGTTTATAGTTTGCTCAAGATTGTCCAAGTTAATTTTTAACAAAGGGAGCACTGAAGTTGCCTGGCAAAAGGAATCCTTGTCAATCTGGTGGGAATATGTGTATTTGCCATTTGCTATTTCCATGATGAGTCTCTTGAATGGCTGGGGGTCCAACAGCTGAGGCTGAAGGTAAGCTAAGCAGCTGTAAAGAGCTTTGCTGTACTCCTGAAAAATCAACAGCTTATCACATTAGCAGTTATACTCTTAGTGTATACTCTTAGCATGAGTTATACTCTCAGTGTATACTCTCAGTGTTCCATTTGCATTTGCTGTTACTGGTAGAGTATGGACATTACTTTCAAATCACATTAATGTATTAATACAGCACAGGTTGAATGTGCTCACACTGATCCAGCTATCTGTGCTATGCAGTAATGTGAGGCATCCCCTAATACTTTATAGAATTCCACTCTACCTGTATGGTACATTTTTCTCAAGGCAAAGGAAAAGGAAAAAAAAACACAGTACACAAAAGAATGATTAAGTGGCCTAGAGCCCTTCCACCTGAAAAAGAGAGACCTAAACAGGGAACATGATGGAGACCTGGACGTCTAGAGAAGATGCAGGTCAATTTTTCTGTTGTGTTCCTTCCAAAATAAGATGTCTCAACAACCAAAATTGAATACTTTGTAAAGTGCTACATAAATAATTTTTATCTCCTTTGAATAGGATGCAATGGTTGTTTGTCGCCCTGATTTTTCAGGCTTTTTTAATGCAGTTTTTAACTGGTTGTTTTTACTGTAACTAGCCTTTTTTTCATGGTTGAAAGGACTTTTATCAATAGTTTGTTTGATAAGACGAAGTTGTTTTTCATACTTTTCTTGTGAGGAAACAACTGATGGACAATTGTCTTTACCAATGAGATAGGAGAGGTGTCAGCCTTCTTCTCCAATCCCTGGTCTTTGTAGACATGCTATACATATTAGAGTCAGATATTTAATAAATACTTGTTCTCAACTTTCTCAAGAGAAAGTGTCCGTATGTCCTTGTGTCCCGCACAGCGACAGTTGTTAAATAAATCATATGATATTTTAGAGTAAAATGGAATGAAAAAAAGCTTTCAGGGATGGTCACTACACACACACACACACACACACACACACACTCTCTCACAGACAATCACCACATTTTTGCCCTCAGAAGCTCCTGATCATCAAAGTGATGGAGGGATAAGAACATTCTGAGGAAATATTTTATGTGCTTATTCTGTGCTTAAATTTTTTCCAGAATGACTATTTTTGTTCTCTGTAGGAAAAAAAGAAGGCTTTAGACTCATCTAGAATGACCAGTGTTTGTAAAAATGCACTGCACAAAAATCCAACAGCTGTAAGCTCCAATATCTGGCCCTGTTATACATCTTCTGTGTGATCTGACAAATCTTTCAGCAGATCCATTCATAGGTACAAATAGGGTCTGCTTTCATACTCTGGAAATGAAATGGCTGATTGCTACTTGTAAACCTGAAAATTAGTCACCATTACCCCAGTTGCAAATTTTGCAATAAAAAACTTTCATAGCTGCCTGACATATTGGCAAACTGCAGTCTCTAAAGCTCTCAAACACACTCAAAAGTTCAGATTTTGGACAGAAAAACACAAATCTTTCAAAACAGGCATGCTGGGTTCTGCTTCATCCCATTCTGTATGCCTGAGCCCAAAATGCACAAGCTATGAGTGCACTTAGTGATATTTGGATCACCTGAAATTTGTGTGACAATGGATGTAGATGCCTGTGTTCAGATAGCAATATCTTGGGACAGGAAATCCTATATTCACTGCTGACAGTATTTAGAAGATGTGACTGGCAGAAGATGATACATGTCAACCAGTTAACCTGATTCTGCAAGGAATTTGCCATATCAGATATTGCGCATTTTGGTCCTGTTCAGAACAAGTTCTGAAGGCTATGCATTAATTATTACAGATATTCAGACACAGAGGTTGAAAGAGGCAACCTGAAAGGAGAGAAGCACCTAGTAAGCAGGCCTTAGTCCCTTTCACCACAAGGGTAATTACATATCCACTTCTTTGGCTACAAAAGCTCTTAGGCAAGTCTTGATCTTTTTGTATGCTCTTAGCATTCAGAAGATCCTAATCTCTTGCCTTCCAGCAGCTTCCTTGAATTATCTGTAATGAGTGAATCAGTTTTGTATTTCGAAGTCAGGAAAGAGCTCTTCCTCAAAGGTCATGGTTACAGTGACTACTTCCATATCCTCTGGGCTATGACTAGATGAATAATGTTTTACACTTTTTACCTCTACCAAACATCACTGCTATCAGATATTGCACTGACAACAACCAGTAAGAAAAGGAAAGATATGCTAAAGACTTTGCAAACCACTGAGGGAATGACTGAGTTAAACATATCTGAAATAGAGAAACTGTGCAATATGTAACCATACAGCTCAAGAAATAGAATTTAAGTAGTTTATTTCAGAGGACACACATAACATGATACCTGCATCCTGTTCACAAACCCATTTGACTAGATATACTAACTCATTGTAGCATATTGTGGGCTCTATAGAAATGGCCATTCTCACTACCACAGAGACAAAGTGTTTTGCCTGCAAGCACCAAAGAAATAACAACTCATGATGCTAATTATGCCAAGGGATTCTCAGCCATTAAACTATTTCTGTTAGGCCCAGCCTATACTATTCAGTGCAATTATGTAAAACAGTGAAATGGTAATTAGTGACAAAGCTTGGTACATGTGAACCTTACAACATGACACACAAATCTGGAAATAAGATTTCATTAGTCTGTAATTGACCATAAAAGCATGAAATTTTTCTACACTTTCACCTTACTGAGATTATTCTTGCCATTTCACTAGCAAAAGTCAGTTCCTGAAGCTATGACACTACAACACTGTGTCAGAAAAACTGCAGTAAGAGTTTTCAGAGCAGTCAGCCAGACCAAGGTTAAGGTTAAAACAGTGATGTCAGATGTCTCCACTTCAAAATGTGTTTTTATGCAATTATACAGAATCACTGTGGATGAGGATGTTTACTTCAAACAAAAAGTAAACCCAGCAAGCAATTGAAAACCAAACACCTTGAAAAAAGAAACAGATGAATGAAAGAATGGAGAAAGTGAGGGAGAATAGAAGAAATGAAAGGAGAGAGAGAGGGAGAGAGAGAGGGAGAGAGNAATTAATTTCTATATCTGTATGGCAGATCAGCAGTGTTCTCAAGCCATGCCAAGTCATTGACAAAACTGATCAATTTTGTTTCATACATGTATAGATGTGAAAAAAATCAAAAGTCCCTGCACTGCTTTTATATAATGTTTTAGTACCGTGCTTATATTATAGCCATATTTTAGATTAAAAAAAATTAATTTGACAAATAATCATAGAAGGTTTGATCATAATCATGTGCAAGCAGTGCCTAACTCTCTGTGTGCATTTGTTTGAGGAAGTAAGTAATTCATACCAGCATATTTTAGAGTAGTTTTCCTTACAGCAATTTTAGTCTGATAGTAAAGCTAGATCTTATGACACATCTTCACACTGAGTAATGCCTTGTTCTCTAAATCATAGTAGGATCAGTGATTTGTATTGCTTATGTTCTTGCTTAAAGTGGTATTTTTATTGAAAGACAAAAATGTATTAAAAAAATGACAGCTGACTTGAATGTAGAGGGGAGACAAAAGTATAACAAAGAGACAAGAGATATTTATTAGGAAAAGGTGCTATAAATATCTTTTTTGTTAATATAGGTTTTTTCCCCCTCTATGATTAATTTGGTTTTCAGAAGAGACAAAATAATCTTTCAGTGATGCTCTTTCAAAGAATAAATATACAAATCTACACTTGCTACAGGAAACAGAAGTATGCATATATGTAGAAATAAAAAAAAAATAGAAGATATTTTCTTGTGCTCTCGAAATAAAACCGTGCATGAGATGATTCATGAGTGCAACTGAAAGAAAAAAATGACAGCCAATTGGAGGAAGATTTTTAATGATACCTGGCAAGTACTTATCTTAAAAATCTTCATTAATTCTCTCAAACAAAATGAAAACAGCATGTTGATAAAGTCGTGATTCATTTCACATTAGGAGGTACATGCTAGCACAGAGAAATGATGAACAAAACCTACAGAGATTAAAAAAACACAAGCGACTTAAAAAAATTCATGTTAGCACTTCTCAGGGAAAAGAATCAGAAATATAAAATATTCAGTGGCAACGGAACTCTGGAAAATAATGCTGTCAACAAGCTAGTAAACAACAATTATATGGAAAATTTCATTACAAAAGTTGTGAATATGCTTCAGTTTGGCATGGTATATAGACATGCCTGATCACAGAACACTTCCATGTGGCTCCTGTCCAGCCATACATGCAGATAATTATTATACCACCATATCTAATGAAAACCTGAGTTCTGTTGGGTGTTTCACCAACAAAAGGAAATTGGGGAGTCAGTGAGGTGTTTCTTTAATGCAGTCCTGTTTCTCAGCACTAATGTTCAGAACCTTCTTTCCTTGAGCAACAAGGAAACAAAGCAATTAACAAACCACTCACCAAACTTCAAAGACCATTTTGAGACCAGTACCTGTTTGAGGACTACTAAAATTTTCTATAGGCCATTGACTGTGCTCACCAGCTGTGCTTATGCCAGCAAATTTAGCCAGCCCAGGGTGCAGATCTTCAGTTGTCCATATCACAGCCATAACACTAAAAAATCTTGGGATGGTTAAGGCTGGAGGGGACAATTGGAAGGCCATCTAGTCCAGCCTCCCTGCTGAAGCAGAGTCCCCTGAGCACGTTCCTTAGGGTTATATTCAGTGTTCACACGTCTCCAGGGAAGCAGACTCCACCACTTCTGTGGTCAGTCACCCTCACAGAAAAGAGGTTCTTGCTCATGCATCGTCTCTATAGTTCAGATTGTCACAACTAAAAGCTGTCCCAGCCAACACCAAGGCCATTTCAGGAGTTAGCATGGCCCAGGGACCATTCCCAATTGAGAACTTTGATGCAGTTAATATATTTCAGGCAGGCATGAGCGTCTAGCTGTACAGGTAAGAACTATGCCATGCCCAGAATAACCTCAGGACCAGAACAGTTCATGGACTGTTTTATTATTTAGTATAAATCCTGACGTGTGCTCAAAGGTCTTCTGTTTCAGACTGCTAGCATTCTCCCCTGCTTCCTCCTTCTCCCTAAAAAATATTGTTTAGTTATACACTTTCTATCTCTGTCACTACCTTGTCTTCCACAAGCTCTGCCATGCACGTTTTGCTGGGGACATAATAGCTAAGCCAGATTTTTATCAATCATCTATTTGCTTGTTCCTTCACAGCACTTAGACATTACACACTTCAAGGTGCCTAGACCCTTGTCACAAATCCACCATTTTCAACAACACTGCAATTCCAAATAATCATCTCCCGAAGTCTCTTTCAAACACAAAGGAAAGTTTAATTGCACATGTATACAGAGTATGACTTTTTATCAGATATTTCCAGACATCAAATCAAACTAAACTCTATCCTAAACTCTTTAGCATTATTTCAGTCAATGCCACATTTTTTTTCTAGCTATTAGGAAGGGTGGGAGTGAGAGACTGCTTCCTATAAGTCCCTAGAGAACTCCTGCTCTTTTCTGCAGAATTTGTGATATACGAGTCCAGAATATTTCAGTGTCCCTCTGCAATGTCTTACAGAATTACCTCATCTGGGAAACTGCATTAAACTTTAGAACCATGGTATATGGATTATCTTTTTGCATAAATTTAAGTATATTCATAATGCAGATCTTAAAAAGAGTTGGTAAAGGGCTGTTATTATGGAAGATACCTTTAAAATTTCCCAAGTTCTGAGCATTTATCTTATTCGAGACAGCCTTAGCAACTAAAACTTTTGTTTTAAAATTTTATAGCATCAAATCAGAAAGACATTTTCATTTTAGAGGAGACTACACCAATCTTCTTTAATAGAAAAAGGTTTTTTTCCTGTTTAAATTGAAATACTCCAATGAGTCATATTTTTCTGTGCTCTTTTAGCAGAATCACAGATGAGGGTGATGCAAGCTTATAGCTTTCCCCAAGTATAACTAATACTGAGCATATACCTGTATATTACCTTTTTATAACTTTTCTAACTTACATTCTACACCCATCAAAAGAAATGCATTCATTTTTCTTCGAGACAATAAGTGGCTGTCAGCATCATGGGTGTTTGTTCCAGAACTGTATCTTCAAAATCCAACCAAAGCTTGCCACCATCCTGTCAGCCAGGGGCTATGTTGGCCTTCCCAGTGCAGACAAAACACTTTAAAACCTCACAAGCTTTCACAAACTCTTTTATGCGTTATTAATGAGGACAACAGCCCATGGTGGGGAGGTTGCAGCCAGATCATCTTTAAGGTACCTTTCAATGATACCATTCTATGATTCTATGATTTGGTAGATGCATCCTTTTAAATTCAAATGGTACTTTAAATTCTCTCAATCACTGTTATATGAATTTATTATTGTGTTTGAAAAACTCTGCTAAGATATTAATGACAAAACCAAAGCACAGTCATGTGGGGAAAGAAGTTCTCTTTATCTACAGTTTTTCCAGTTTATTGTAGGCCCTGTACTTGCATCTGAGTACACAGGCATGCCATAATGCAAATGTGAATTCAATTTTACACTAATAATTTAGTAGTGAAATAAACAAATAGTACCAAATGTGCTTTCAAATAAGAAGCTTTTGTCCCTTGCTGTATCTAACAGTAAACAAATGCCATTGAGAAGATCTTAGAAATTATTGTCAAGCTGATGCTTCCAAATGGAATCAAAGGTCACAGTGATATTACAATTTTAGTGAACAGCAACTGTACTATTTTCTTTCTGAAATGACTTAAAAACTTATTCTTCCATGTTCTCAAGTATTTCATGCATTATTCAATTCTCCTGTATTTCAGGCTGTTATTCCTTGCTGAGGTACTTAGCTTATGAAGCAGAACATGTAGCAGTTTTTATTTAAGCCCTACTATTAGCAAACACAGCTAAGGGTTAAGACCTGAATTTGTTATTATTAATTCAAGTTATCAGGTAAATGGTTGTACAGGGCTATTGGCCAACAAATATTAAAAATTTCAAAATTGATCTCTTTTAAAAATGTGTTTTGAACAGAACACTAAGCACCCTCAGGTCACATAAATCCTCCGGTCCCCTCTGTGTGGTCTCCCATATAAATTGATGACTTCTTATAAAAGCATCTATGAATTAAAGAAATTTTTAGTATAAAAAATCGGTTTGTTTACCAGTTCTTGACATATTAGTCACAGCAGCAATGTAGGTTATACTGACAGTTTTGGTAATATTTTCTGGGACTAATTAAATCCATGAATTATTTAACTGTCTAGCATAAACAGGTCACATTAGCTTTTTCTTATTATGACAATTTGTATTTGTTATAAAACTTTCCCTTTCAAAAGTGTGATAACTGAGCAAAGCCCTTTCCTGTGGAAGTTAGTGTGAGTATAATTTTTGATAACAAATCAGGAAATAAAGCACCTTGCAAAATCCCAAAACAGATGGGCAGCTCTTATATTACTAATTTCTGAAGATTTCTTCAGAAAAAAACCCCAAATCCAGAACACCTGCATTATAATTTGTAAAAGGTAGTCCATAATTTCAGGCTGTTCTTTTTCCATTGGCATTAGTTATTATCTGAAAATATAGATTTAATTTTAAATTGAGCCAGCATTAATTTATTAATTTTAATGAGCTACCAACGAGCTTCACAGGAATTATAATTTCTGCTCCTTTATGCCACTTGATTACATCTTGAATCATGCACTTTTGATATCTGGAGTAGATGTTCCAGTTCCTTCTGCACATAAAATTTAGCAGCTAAATCTTCTTCTGACCAAAATATAGATTTATTTTTTTTTAACATCATCCTGTCTTATCAAAACAAAAATAGGACTGGTGCTAGAAGTATATATCTGTCACTTTATTGGGATAAAATTACTTTTTCTTGGGCTCAGTTTCTGCTTTGCTAAAAGCCAAAAGTGTTTAACAATTTGAAATGCACTGCTTAGTTCTTATAATGCCACTTTTTAAAGGTATGTTCCCACACAGGAAGAATTTTTCCAAACAGAATACAGCTAGAAGGAGAAAAGGTGTTTGGCTTGAGAAGAGGAACTCCTGTTAGATTTCTGTTGTCCTTTATCACTCTTTTCATATCTTTTACATCCAAGAGCTACAAGCAACACGTCCTGTTCCTTTACAAGCAACAGGTCTGTGTTTCAATCCACTACCACCAGAAAAATCTGCTCTAAGAAATCCCTCTTCTTCCAGTTAGCTTGTGGAGGCTACGAATGGAAGAGAGGAGAGGACCAGAGCTGCCCACTTCTGCCTCAAATTCTCTAGTTTCTGGAGGCTGCTGGGGATATTGTCTCTGGCCAATCTCATCTTTCTCCCCCCTGGAAAATACTGTTTAAAAGGCATGAATCCTCATGAGAAAATGAGGCTAATTTCTGTAATTTCTGAAAGCGCTGAAGGATTTGGTTCAGTTCTGCTCCCACTGAAATGAAAGATAAAACTCTTGTTGACTTCAAGGGGAAAAAACAACCTCTTGGCAGGGGCTAACACACTGCAGGTTTGAAAAACTCAGCTCTCCACAAGTTGCATACATTACTGCAAAATTAAGGATTTGAGGCAATTCCTTCAACACATTCATACTCTTCCATTCACACTTGTGTCTTGCAAATGGCAATACAGTCACTTATGCTTGTAGCCAAAAGAGTGCCTATTTTTCCAGCTCAGCAGCTGAAGAGTGAGGCAATAACAGGTAAGATCAAAGGGTTTAAATAGCCTTTGGGGTCAGAATGACAAAATGCTTACAGCCTCAAATAGGATATAGTCATTAGGCTGGGGAAATGAACGATTTTGCTGAATGGGCACAATGGTAACTGATTTGGTGTGAAACAATGGGCCTTCACCTCAATGCAAGATCAGGAAGATTTGCTAGGTACACAGGAATAGTGCAGCTTCGTTTTGAAGTTAATATGGGATGAATAAAACAATGGGAGAAATGATCCAAGCAGGGCAACATTAGAGCAAGAACATTGATGGGGTCAGGGTAGTTTGACCTTTAGGGTTAACCAGATCAAAGGGTTTGCTGATTAGCAAAGTTGCTTTTTTTCTTTTTTTAATTACCGTAAAATTGGCATCTCCATGGTTATTCTTTTAGTTACCTTTGCAGGTAGACCTTGTCTATATGAAGCAGAAAAAATAATTCATGACAAGCTCTTTGTAATTTGAGAAGATGCATCCACTATGAGAAAACATTGTTTTCTTAAGGATGGTACTAATTCTTCTTATAACATAAATGGCTGATCATGTGCCCACTGCAGTCAATGAAAAAGCTGCTTATAGGTTTCTGAGGATTTTGTCTCAGCCTTAATAAGAAATTACATAGCTTATTTTATCAATAAACTAGGTTTTCTTTACTATTTTCTTTCTGTATTTTGAATGTATGAGAAAGTTAAGTCATTGTTTTGATTGCAAATATGGTGCCATAACAAGAATGAGAAGGACTAAGAAGGTGCATTTATACAAATAAATGCAGTGTTCTTCTGTATCAGTAGCTTATACTCCTGCACTCCGTTTTTGCTTCCAAAGTACTAGAGGCAGACTCACATTGTGGTCTACTCCTCTTGTGAGGTAATGAGAAGGTAAGTTTAAAACCTTCACTTATTAGACTTAACACTTCAGTCTCTATTTAGGTAAATGGATCTAAAAGTGTGGCAATAAATAACATGCCTCTGGCCACCAAAACTTTCCATGTTACTCTGCCTCTTCACAGTTGTTTTAATTCTATTACATGAAGGAATTGCCCCAGTATAAATTTCAGTTCTCACTTACAAAGCAAAGGAACATTAGTACAAAGAAGGAATTTAAAATAATACTCAGTTACCTCTGAGTATTCATTGCCTCCTTTGTTACTTGGAAGTTGTTTCAAATTAGGACAATTGGCCAGGAAAAGAGGGAGCAGATTTAGATGTAAAAACCCAGATACCATTTAGGCAAAGTCTGGAAGCTCTGCAGTCCTTTCTCCACTGATTTATTGTTTTTTGGTAACTTGTTATCCTGAAATCTCACATAATTTCTTAATATCTCTGTGAATGATGTAGAACCTCCTCATTCTCTTTACATCTCCAAATGACCCATTGTCATTCAGAAAAACCTGTCTATCAGTTAAACATCTAGGTCCAAGGGAGTTGATTCTGGATCCTTGTCCTTCTAGACAAAAATCAGCCCTTTGACATGGAAATATCAAAAATCTAAACAAATTTAATATGATTTCATTGCTTGGTTGATAAACTCAGTTTTATATTTTTCAGACAGTTGAAAAGAACATCTGGCAAAGTCAGACAAGGACTGTATCTTCATATCTCCTAGATGTTAATTCACACATTTTGTGCACACTTTGTAGATAGCTGCATCTGTGCTCACTTACTGTAAGAGAGAAAGGTGTTTTCCCAGTCCTATTGGTAACTTTAAAGTAGCAGAGCATAAATTTTTCATAAGAAAAAAAGGGCATGATTTATCAGAGAGTAATTATGCATTCAAACTATCCTTGAAACTGCACTGTTAAAACCCTACACACCAGCCTTCCACCTAGAAGTGTTTGTTATTTGGAGGCAGGCAGGACACTGAGTTCAGAAGACCGAGCCATTCTCCCAACCCTTTGTTTCAGAACTACACATGATCTCACACAAGGAGTGCCTATTTTTTGGTCTTGTATGGGGTACTTTTTAAAGATTCCTTATTAGAAATATCTTCCAAATAAATATCTTTACAGTTAGAGGGGTCAACTATTATAAGAATCTATTTCAAATTGGCATTTCTCAAGTAATTTCTCTTTGAGAGAATGGTTATAGATCAAAATGGAAGTTTGTAAGCAAGATACAGAATAAAGAAATGAAAATGTAATAAATCTGGACTCAGATATTAAATGCTTTTTAGATACATCCTATAATTTGTTCAAGAAAAATATTTATCTGTAACATAATTTCCTTAGATTGTAAGAAAAGTGAGAGAAATAGAGCTTCCTTCTGTCTTTCTTAAACATTCATCTTAGCTGCATTTTAAGAAGCAGGAAATCATACTTCAAATCTATGAATTCTAGAATATCTTGTGAACTCAGCACAACTCATCTCAGAGAAAATTTGGTTTTACAATTGGTAGGATTTTAACAAATTCAGTATCAACAGATGACATCAAAACATGCTCTGCACTGGGGCGTGTATATACACACTAAGAATCTGTGAAGCCTTTCTGCATCAAACCAAAAGGGAATGCAGGCATTTTTCCAAAGATAAGAAAGCAAGTACAGAGATGTATAAAAGTATCTCATAAATGTGAATGCATCTATCCTGAAGTAAGAAAATTATGTTATTTCAGCTTTAGAGAAAGAGAACTGAGCACAGAAGTAGAAATTCTAATTCTTTAGCTGTCAGTAGCCACCTTATTGATTTGAGTGAGGTCAAGGTTTCACTTAAAGGCATTGAAGAGGAGCTTTAATTTAATTTAATTTAATTTCAATTTCAGTAATTTAATTCCTGAGCTCTAAGTCTCAAAGTTTAGCTAATGATTCTGGATTTTACCAATGACATAAAACTTCTCGGGGAGCTGAGTCTTAAAATTTTTATGGTTTTTAATTACTTGCAATAAACATTTGCTTTAAAATAATTTCCACATAAGCTCTCTGACACTTGCTAAAGTAATTGCAGAGGACCAAACCAACTCAGACCTACCACTATGGGGGAGCAACCAGGAGGACACTCCTGGACAATCCTCCTAACCACTGTCCTCCTTCTCAGAAGGACAGTGGTTAGGACATTCTTGGACATTCTGCAATTGCTTTCAAAGATTTTGGAAAGCAACCTTTATGGAAAATATCTGGAACTCCCTCAGACTGGCATAATTTCAGACCTCATAGACCAAGAAGGCATTCAAAGCCTCAGCTCCTGAAGGGATAATTTATATGGAAATTTTGCAGTGTTTGGTATTTAGGAACCTGGATTCTATCCATTGCTAACTTATTATTTTTTTCATAATTTGCCCAGAAGGCTTATGAAATGCATTATAAATCCTACATTTAAGAAAAGAGATACTCTTGTGCTCCACCATAGTCATGCTCTCACTTAAGTATAAGACTCCCCCAAAAGATCTCTGCTCTTGTACCCATCCTTGTTCTAGCCAGGATTTATATAGTAGCCCTACACAAAAGGAAAAACACGTTCAAAGAAAAGATCAAGTTAAATGTGTAACTAAGGCTCCAGCTTGGCATCCACTGTGTTAGATCCTAAATCAGCTGCTAGAACATACCTGGTGAGCAGCTGCAGACTGCTGCTGAGTTATTGGAGACCTCCCACTTGGTTGCTCCCTGTCTGCTGGATCTACCTCTACGCTCTAATTGTACATGAAGTGTCATGAAAGGGGAATTCCTGTGCTGAGGGGAAAGGTGGAGGTTTGCTTTGGGAAAGGACAATATGACTCGCTGTGCAGCCACAACGCCTTAAGAAAGCACAATGTCATGAGTGCAGGTCAAATGAAAATCTCTTATACTGGGCAAACAAGAAAATTAAAGTATTGGTGGGTTTAATGCATGCAAATATTTGAGGTTTATTTTGTCTTTTAAGGCTGCAATTTTATGTAAATAACAGATGATGCATTCATGTCAAAGGATGGACATGCTAACACAGTAACCAAGCATAGACTCTGAGAATCCTTGGCATGACATATGAAATCTGAGATTAAGTGCTCGGGACAGAAAAATCTCCCTCCCTGCAGTACATGATTACAGTTTCCACTGCTGCAAATCTTCTGCCAGCCTACAGTAAGCAACACTTGTGGCAGAATCAGTTCTAAGGACAGAACTGCAGATCTCGGGCTACTGAAAGCACAGCAGAGGAAATGAGCACCCCACGCTCGGTGAAGCTGGTGCAGAGCAAAGGCTGAAGGTAACACCCTGCAGCCACAGCATGAGCACAGGAGCAGGCAGGGAGGAAGCACCCACCCCTGCAGTAATCCAAACTCTGGAAAAGCCTCTCCGCTGCTGCCCTTTTCATCGTGCCCCAGACCTCAGCCCCACATTCTGCAGGAGACAAACAGCCCTGAAAATCAGGCCCCTTTAAAGAGCTCATGCTAAGCAGTCAAAATCAATTAGCACTCTCAAAGTGGGATGAATGATAATGGATACAGAATTGCCTTGGTCCTCAGGGGACTGGGATTCAATTCTTACCTCTCTTAGACTTCCTCTGTGACCTTGGGCAAGTCTATCTGTTGCTCTTTTCCTCTAAAGCAGGTTTTCACATTTTTGCCTCACAGAGCTTTTGCAAAGTTTTTGAATCCATTGATTGCAAAATAATTAAATTCTATGTCATGAATCTATACAGAGTTTTGAAAATGTAAGATTAAATTATTTTCACCTCCAGACACACTGATCTAACTGTGGCATCTTTTGAAGCTATATTACTAGTTTCTGAAATGACCTATAAAAAATATTAAGCATATGAAGAAATATAGGATGTGCAATAATTTGTGGGGTGTTTTTTTTCAAGAATGTCTGGTAAGGAACAGGAAGAAAATTAGTAGATTTCTTTTTTCCACTGAGATGGGTGGACAGCCCAGACAACTAATTCTCTTTTCTTTCAGAATCAGGAACTGATTCACAGATGTGATGAAATGTACAGGCAGACAGGCAGCAAAAAAAAAAAAGGAAGAAACTGAACCACATTCCTAGGGTGGTGAACTGTTTCAAAGGCAAAATTGATAATTAGTTATACTTGAAAATCCATAAAAGGTGAGCACCTTAGAAAATCACCCTCTAATCACATACAATGTTTGTAAAGGCACCTACTATACTGGTAACTAAATATTGACACCTGCCATAAGTGTTCTACACAAGTTAGCATCTTTCTGGATTTTGTGGTGAGTAAATGCTGGGTATTTTAGAGAAAGAAAAAAGAGTGTTCCATAAATTTGTGACAAACTAATTCTTTTAGCAATATTTTAAAATTTAAAATATCTAAATACATCAGAAGGCACCTCCATGTGTATGTATGCACACATATGTACAGCTTCAGGTTCACATACATAAAGGAAATGCACTAAATTCAGGGTTTGTGTCTTCATGTTCTTAGTCGAAGGGAAATTTCTTGCTGCTTAACCTTTGGGTTTGTTTTATTTTAAGACAGTTACACTTTGCTTTATACTTTAAAAATTAGGGTGCTTTTTCTTCCCCCTATCCTTGTTTCATGCAGATGATGAACCCTTTGAAATGCGCTTGCTCTTGTTGCCCACTAGAAGGAGAGGGGTGAATGCCACATATCTAATTGTGTGTCTCCACAGAAACTTTCCTCTAATTCCTGGTTGCTAACCCACATTCTTTAAGTCCTCTGGCCTCTTTCCCAACACTCCTCCTCTGTCTCACAAAGAAAAGAATTTGCTTTTTTTCCCCCCATCCAAGGTCTTTTCTCATTTCAAAGCAAGCTACTTGAATGACTATTCAGTGTGTGCAGAATGAGGTCTCTCCACAACACTATGCTATAGTAAAAGCCGTGTGTGCTTATAAAGGCTGCTTGAAGGCAGCCCTACCCCACAGTGGCCCAGGCGGCATACACAGCACCCTGACCTAGCCATCTGTATGCAAATCTCCACAGACTAAGTAAACTTTCATAAAAATGTTCTGGCCCCTCTTTCTGTGTGTTTAGCAATTATTAGTGCACATTGGTCCTTTGTGTTATATTATTATGCTTTGTGTGCAGAGGAGACTCCCTGGCACCTGCGCTTGTAGGTGGCAGATGGCAGTTCTTGGCAGCAATACGGAAGTTTTCCTGAATGCAGCTAAGCCACAAACTGGCATCTTTTATTTCTTTATGCATGTACTGAGGAGAAAGGATTAGTGGTAGATTACCAGTAGTCTATCAAGGTATTTCACAAAAAAAAAAAAAAAAAAGCAGCGATGGGGGAAAAAAATTCTAGTCCATGTTTTGAAAAAGAAAAGGGGGGGAAAAGAGGAGACTGTTCAGCAATAACTTACATTAAACTTGTCAAAAAAACCAAAAACAACTATATATTAATTCAGCCTCTTACACACATGGGATGAGTAAAATGGATGCCTGGCTGCTAAATTTCTGTTTCTGGAATACTTCCTGTGTTTTGCTCCTGTGTACTTCTGTATAGGTTTAACACGACTGCTATGTTATTGATAAAGTCCCTGTGATTGTAAAGCATCACAAGGTGTCCAACAATCAGATAACACATAAAGCAATCAAAATGCAGCTGGTGCTGGGATATGTAGAGCCACTAAATCAACTACTGCAGCTCTGGTTGCAAAAAAGAAATGTTGGCTAATAACACCTACTTAGAGTCATGGGATACGGGGAGTTGGAGGCAACCCATCAGGATCAAGTCCAGCTTCTGGCCCTGCACAGGACACCCCAAGAGTCACGCCATGTATCTGAGGGCATTGTCCAAACAATTCTTGAACTCAGCAACCACTTCCCTGGGGAGCCTGTTCCAGTGCCCAAGCACCCTCTGGCTGAAAACTGTTTTCCTGATATCCCACCTAAACTTCCCCTGATTCAGCTTCAGGCCATTCCCTCAGGTCCTGTCACTGTCCCCACAGAGCAGAGATCAGTGCCTGCCCCTCCTCTCCCCCTCACAGGAAGCTGTAACTGCAGTGAGGTCTCCCCTCAGTCTCCTCCAGGCTGAACAGAACAAGTGACCTCAGTCACTCCTCACACGGCCTCCCCTCAGGGCCCTTCTCCATCCTCGTGGCCCCCTTTTGAAGCTCTCTAACAGTTTAATGTCTTTCTTACATTGCATTGTGACCCCCAAAACTGCCCCCAGCACTGGAGGTGAGGCTGCCCCAGGTCAGAGCAGATCAGGACAATCCCCTCCCTTGCCCAGCTGGTGATGCTGTCCCTGATGTCCCCAGGACAGGGTTGGCCCTCCTGGCTGCCAGGGCACTGCTGGCTCATGTTCAGCTTGCCACCAACCAGGACTCACAAGTCCCTTTCCACCGCACTGCCCTCCAGCATCTCATTCCTCAGTCTGTGCACACAGCCAGGGTTGTCCTTCCTGGTTTCTGCCTGAAATCAGATATTAAAGAAATCAAGAAATCAATGAAGTGGATGTAAAATTTCTAGATGCTAAAAGAGGATATATATTATTGAAGAATTTGAGCTGGAAATGGTGGGCCCAGCAAAACAGGAGGGAAAATGATTCCTGTGGAAAGAAATAGTTGAAAGACAAGGATCTTGGAAGTTGTTCTTGGTCACTTTCTAGCTCTGTCAGCTCCTGAGGTAGAAGGCCAGCTGTGATTTCTAAGAATGGGTGTTCCTATGACTTATATCATCTTTTTCAGTAACCACATTTCCAGGACTACAAACAGCATCTTAAAAGAGCCTTTTTCTGTGTGTTTCATTTTTATAGCATGTTTCTGTGGTTCATGATTTCTGCCTTTTAAGCCATTTTTAATAAATGCTATCATTCTCTTAGACAACATCCAGTGTTAGACTTCTCAGAAGATCACACAGAAGCATAATACTCAAGGGACAAATCGTCTGCTATGGATAGAGTTGGTTCTCACTCCATTAGGTAGGCAAAAGAGAGAGTCTTTGAACCACAGACCTCAGAGCACAGGGAAAATATTGTTTCACTCCAAGGTAAGCCAGGGAGGCTGTACCACAGCAGGGCAACCTTAGTTGGCCTTTTTAGAGTGAAGATATAGGAAAAATATATGGAAAGGCAGCAAGGCACATAAAGTAAGAAACAGGATGGGGAGAAAAAACAAGGGGCAGAGAAATGAGGAAGGAAAATAAAAAGTATCAAAATATTAAGTGACAAAAATAGTAAAAACAAACAAAGAAAACACATACACATTCAAAAAAATCCCACACCACAAAAA
The DNA here is from genome assembly GCA_013397245.1 of Thryothorus ludovicianus. NCBI lineage: Eukaryota > Metazoa > Chordata > Aves > Passeriformes > Certhiidae > Thryothorus > Thryothorus ludovicianus. The sequence continues at coordinate 127,944 of VZTB01003823.1, forward strand.
CCAAACCAACTAAACAAAAAAAAAAAATCACCATACCCCGAGATATATCAAATGTATGCAGAGAGAGGAAAATACTTGAAGGAAAACAGGGGCAGAATGAAACAGATTGAGGGTGCTCCACTGAAAAAAAAAAAATAAAAAAATAATGGCATAATCTCCCAAAAGGAGTAGGAACAATTGATGGAATACAGGTAGAGTCTGCTCTTGCAAAAGCCACTTGAGGTAGACGCAGTAGCTCTGTGCTGGGCTGACCCTTGGAAAGGATGAGGAAGCCCAGTAGCCACCAGGATTAGTCAGTACAGAGCACACTCCTGCTGGCACACACAATGGCTGTGCAGATGCCTTCAAACCCCACCCAAGAACACACTCAGCCTTGTTCCATACTTGTGACTAGTGTGGTTGATGTTACTGTTGTACATTTCTTTCTGAAGACACAGGTAGTCTAGCAAATGCAGGGATGGAGGCACTGCAAAGGCACAGCACCCATCCTTCTGCTACATCCAGCCCTCCACAAAGTACAGGTTAAACCTGCTAATTTGTCTTTCAAAATTTCTGCCTGACTATGCAAGGTGACAGTCTTGAAAACACTGGGGCAATATTCCAGCTATGTTAATTTATAGGAAAGGCTGAGAAGTGAGGAAAAAAAAAAAAGGTATTTTTCAATTATACTAAAAGGAGATACAGAGATTCAGCCTTCCTGCTACAGAGTGATATATTGTACAGAACTTTAAAAATTACTTTGATTTCCCATGTACAGGTAATAAAGCATTTTCCAGAAGCTAAATTAAAGCATGTATTTTAAAATGCAAAATTTATTTTAAGGACATGAGGTGCTAGTGTAAACCTATAAAAGGAAACTATCCATCCTGCAAAAAGAAAGTGCTGGCTTTATTGCAGCTCAATTCATTCTTAAAGATAGAGAATCCCCTCCAGGGCAGATGGTAACTGCTGACACCGACTTTCCTTAATTCATGGAATGACTTATAATTATTCTTTTGGAATAAAAGTTAATTTGGTTCTATCTTAGAACTAGTAAATAGAAGATTAAATAAGTATACATGCATGTAGATGTTTATATACATAGATGTACACAGATACATACACAGATATTTATAAAAGGCCTTCTGGTGTCACATTTAAAAGAAATTTAGTTGAAGAACTTTAAAAATGACAGCCCTAGGGCACTAGCAGAAACTGAGGAGCTTGTGACCTCTGCTAGACGGAGCTATTATGAATGTAACATACTGTAAAGCAGCTGTCCACACTCAGAAGTGCCTCAGGTGCATCATTCTTCCTCAAACACACGGCAAAGGCATTGAGCTTACACCATCTGAACTTTTTGAATTTAGCATTAATTCTTCCTCCCAATAACAGCTGCCTTATGCAGCTGTCAGAAATTACAGCAGGACTGAAAGGAAGAAGAGTTTTACTTCTGTTTCCATTTATTTTCTTTTCAGTGGTAAGAGGCTGAAGTGATTTTACAGAGCATAGAACTGTATTCACTAAGGACCAGCACTCACCATTGTTATCTGAATGTGATGCTCTAGAAGTTAATAAAAAAGCAAGCAGACATTCTCCTTTGGAAGGCTCAAAAGGCATCTGTTTCTCTCCAGTGGATAACAGGGTACCTCAGCGCTTAGTTGAGTTTACCAAGCATTTAAATTGTAAGTTCAAGTAAGGTGTAAATTCAGAGCAATCTCAAAGGCATTCAGTGAGTGCTAAAATGTCACATTGACTTCAAATTTTTGTTTATCCAATGATACAGAAACTGAAATCCTGTTTGTTCTCTTGGGAAATTGTTCAATATGTTGGTTGACATCAATTTGGTATCTTTCACAGGATGCCTCCAGTCCTGCTTCATGACTGCATTCTCCTCTTCTTTGATTAGCTGATGAACCCATGGGTTTTGTAACTTGTAATTACAGATGGAAAGGTACCAAAACCACATGGCACTCATTAAAATTACCATTTGTAAGCATACACAACATTTGATGTTCACACACACCCATCCAAAGGCTTTCTCCTTTCTCCTGCTCATCTCTCTCATCTCCTTTGTATATCAGCTTGTAGAGGCATCTGAGCTAAACACTCTTGCCTGTTTAGCAAAGGCAAAGGCTGGAAGAGTCACCTGTGGAGACCCATTGCACTCTTGCTCCCTAAACTGGAATGCACGAGGCCATACTGAAAAGCGCATTAATTTTTCTCATTTAATTATTGCAAATTGCTGGTATTAGAGAAATTAGTTTTAAAATGCTGGATTGAGGTTTAAATCAGTAAAAAATAACTGCATAAAAGAGACTGTTGGACCCAGACTATTAGATCAAATTAAATAGATTGTTACAAAGGAAAGTACTCTTTTTTGTTAACTGAAAATATGAAAATTTATTTAAACTGTCCTAAATAAACACCTCATCTTTTTGCCATGATCCTGGAAGGGAAAGAAAGTTAAAATGGCACCAGGAGAAATAAAAAAGTTCAAACTCCTCGGTTGTGATTCTTGTAATAGTTATAGTCTGAAGCCAAGGAAACATTTTTTCAGATCATGCAAACTCAGATTACAGCATATGCTGACACAGGAAATGACTGGGAACATCCCTCCTGATAAGTAAAACCTTGGCAAGCCTCATTCCTTGGCCCAGAGGCCAACTGGTGTGGTCTGGTCAGGATTATGCCATTAAACATTTTTAATGTCCAGAACAAGATAGCCACATCCAAACTGCATTTTGGGAGAGGTCTCCGGCCTGTTCAGACTCATGAACTTTGCCTGGGCATTGACTGCTGAATGGCCTTGATCAAAGCTGTGCCAGGGAAAGTTTACCACAATAAATTACTTAGCTTCTCCAATGGCTCTGGCATCTGTAAATTCACTAGAATGGATATAACCATCAAGAATGGAATAAGGATTGATCTTTACGTGCATTTATTTTGTTCTCTTTCATGATGTAAGGAAATCAAAGAACAGTATTTTATGCATTGGAGATCAGTGGTAACCATAAGAATCTGAATACAATTGTTTTAAGTAACAGAGTACAGCCATATCTATCTATCTATCTATCTATCTATCTATCTATCTATCTATCTATCTATCTATCTATCTATCTATCTATCTATCTACTATCTACTGGAGGAGTCATTTAATTTCAGACTTTGAATACAATCTTATCCTGCTAGAGGCCAGAAAAAGACATAATATTGGGGGAGAGTGTCTTTCTATTTCTATCTGATAATGGCCATTACTAAAGACAGGATCCTGGACTTTATTATAAACTTTAGATCTTATTCTTTGCAACCATAGTGCTGTCAAGAAAGTCTGTCCAGCTTCTAGGAAATGCACTTTTCCAGTTATCCAAGCATACAAACACAAACACTTAACGTAAGAATATTCCTTCTTATAGTTTTGTTTTTCATTTCAATCCACCATCTCAGACATCCTTTATGATGAATATCTCAAAAAACTGAGTCTGTATAAGAAGACAAATGAAGTCTTGTCCCTTGGGTTTAACTGCAGAGCTCTACCTATAGTCTGCAAGAGTTCAAAACCTGATCATTAATGAAGTTTTAGCTTGCCCTGTGCTCTAACTCTGCAAGATGTGCATGTGTACAATGCTGTTCAATAGAGTTAGGTTATTTCAGACTTTCCCAGAAAATTATTTGAAGTGCTCCAGACAAGATGCCTAAGGTAACTCTTCCTTTAAATTAAGCAAGATATCCTCGTGAATTAGCATAGTAGCAGCTTCACTCAAATATCACTGAAACCACTAGAATTTTTCCACTTACTTTGTGATGTTTGGTTCAGCCTCTATGTAATCTCATCCAAATATTGTTTGATGAAAAACATGGGTGTGAATCAAAATTCTCCCATATTTTGCAAAATATGGGAGAATATGAGTGGGATAAAGAAGCTGAAGAGGGAAAAAAAAAAAGGGAATACTTTCAGCAAATAACCTTTGAAACTGATCATCATAAGATGAAAGCCAGTATCTCACCAGAAGGGTGAAACACATCCAAATCTTGACTGAATTTTTGATCCAAGTTATCAAGATGCTTCATTCCTTCAAAGAAAAAGTAATGAAAGTCAGTATGGCCAAGTCTTGCTGAACCCAAGCAATTCAGAAAGCACTCAACACCTTGCAGAATTGAAGGAAAACACCTTTTGAGGGAAGACATTATCTCACAAATATGCTCATAGAATCACTAAGGGAGGAAAGAAGTTTTAACATCATCAAGTCCAACCATTAACCTATCACTGCCAAGTCCACCAGTAAACCATGTTCCTAAGTACCATATCTACACAACTCCTAACCAAGTCCAGAGATGGTGACAACCACTTCTCTGGGCAGTCTTTCCCAGTGCTTGAAAACTCTTCCCATGAATAAATTTTTCCTACTATCCAATCTAAATCTCCCCTGACACGTGTTGAGACTGTTTCTTCTTGTCCTATTACTTGCTACCTGGGAGAAGAGCCTGAGCATCACCAGGCTACAGCCTTTTTTCAGGCAGTTGTAAAGAATGATAAGGCTCCCCTTGTGCCTCCTTTTCTCTAAGCTGAATATTCCGAGCTCGCTCAGCTGCTCCTCATCAGACTTGTGCTCCAGACCCTTCACCAGCACCACTGCACTTCTCTGGACACACTCCAGCCCCTCAATGCCTTTCTTGTACTGAGAAGCTCAAAATTCAACCCAGCATTTCAAGTGAAGTGTCATGACTGGTAAGTACAGGGGAATAATCCCTTGACTAGTCCCACTGGCCAACAAAAGTTTATTATTTTCAGACATTCATTTGAAATGGGTGGCATTAGTCTCATCTTACTGCAGCCACTAGAAGTTAGGCATTAATCAACTTGGAACTCCTTTTTGTCAAAGGAGGGATGGCATACCTTGGTACAGGGGAATTCCTATTCCTAAGGGTGCCTATGTCTCATCATGGGCTGCAGGGACATCCTAGAAGGTTTTCTTGGAGTACGCATATAACTGTGGTTAATTGAGATATAGCAAAGTCAGGGAGTATTGGTACATTTCTGCATGGTACATAAATTACTGCCCACTTTACTGTGCAGATATTTGTGCCAGCTTGACAGGGTTGATAGGACTGTCCATTTACCATCCCACTTCCATTTGTGGCTTTCACATGAGACTTGACCCAATTCTATAAAAGCAATGACAGCTGAATTGAGTATTGTGTCAAAACTATAGCCAAAGAAACTTTGGAGAAATTCTGTCCTGACAATCTCTTGCTTCACTCGGGGAATTCTACAGAGTAAAAAATAAAAATAATGTATTTTAAAAAGAAGACAAACCCCAACAATAAACATCAAATTGCTGCAGAACTAGTGAAATTATAATGTTTCAGGACCACATATCCAAAGAAGAAAATTTCAGCAACTAAAAACCATGAATGGAGAGGGAATTTCTGATGAAAAGATCACAAAAGAGAACAAAATGAGCAATACAGTACAAGGATATTTTTAGAGAAAAAGACAAATTATTTACCTTATCCCCTTTGCAATGAACATGGACAAGCCTTTTGCCTCAATATGATCTGAAACAGGTGTAATGTACAACATTTACAAACTCAGATTACAAGTGAAATCATGTTCGTTACAAACTGAAAACCTTCGATACAAGTTAAAATGAAAATAACTTCCATTTTTATATAAATCATTATGATACATAATGCATCATGATACTGCATTATACACATTAAACTTGAGACTTATAATATGTGAGAGATTTTTAAGTGCTGCTTGACATTTGTTCATTTGGAGAAATTACCTCTGCTGGCCTTGAGATAGATTGAGGGCAACAGGAGGATGTAAAAGGCAGGGCTCATATTCATTGGAGGCTCGTGGCATTTACAGTGTTTTAAACAATCATGTTCTAAGGTTGATTTTGCAGGCTGTCTTAGTCACTATCTCCAGTCAAGGCTCTTGTGTAAATGGGGTTTGTTCTACCCCGACAGTGTGCCTATTGTAACTTGAGGCCACCTGTTAGACAGCATGAAGTGTTGCCTAAAAAAATACACAATAAGCAGATTGTTTGTTACAGTTGTGCACAGACAACTGTATTAGTGTTCTTCTCACCATATGTCTATATAAACAGAGCTGCAGTGAGCTATTCACCAGCTCAAACACTGAAGAAGAAGCTTCTCTTAAAAGACCCAGGGCTTACAAGCATTGGCTCACCTGTTAGGCTTACAAGATATTGTAAGATTGGTTTCAAATGATTGGTTTCAAGGGAGAATTAGTCATTCAGAAGTTTCTGTAGGTTTATTCTAGATGCAAAAAAAATAAAATCTCCACACAAACAAAAAAAATCTACCCCAAATCAACATAATACTCCACATTTGGTGGTTTTAGTAGCGCAGTGCAAAGGGAAGGGGGGAAAATTGGCTTCATAGAAGCAGTTTGACTACCTTTCAAATTTAAAATAATATTAGATCATGTTATAATACATACTTTATTTGCTGTTATTACTGTTATCAAACACACCCTCATCTGGGTGTCAAGACTTAATCTGAAGTCTCTCACAAGATAAATTTGCGAGCTTGGGGAGACTGTCTTGGGGAGACTGTCTTGGACAGTTTTTTCTATTCCTTTCATTTTTCCACAAGGAGAGATTTTGAGGGAGGGCAGGGAATGAAAATGCCTCTGTTTTGTGAAGGAAAAATGTTACAGTAAAATAAGCAATAGGCACCATTGATTGCCATGGTGTAAGAAGTGAATAGAATAGAATAGAATAGAATAGAATAGAATAGAATAGAATAGAATAGAATAGAATAGAATAGAATAGAATAGAATAGAATAGAATAGAATAGAATAGAATAGAATAGAATAGAATAGAATAGAAAAGAATAGAAAATACACAAGTCTTTAAAAAGGTCCATGCAAGGAATACTGAATTTTAAATGCCCAGATCTTGGTAGTGGTTGTGCAATGTGACCATAAAAGGCACACCAAGGCCTAACAAGCTCTGTACCACAACTGCCTGCCAAGACTGGAGTATATTAATGAATATTCTCTGGTAGCAGAGAAGATGCACGGAGCTAAAGCCTCTTTGGCTGCCATCCTGCTGTATCAGCTTGCCTCCCAGAGCTGCTGCAGGTGTGGGAGAAAAGCTCATTGCAGCCAAATCCTTCTAGAGCAAGGACACAAAACAGAATGTGAAACAGGGGGTCACGTCGTGTGCCTGCTCTGCTCCTGCAGCAGCTTCATTCTATTATTACATTTTCCAAGGGTAAATTACTACATGACTATCCAGCATCTACAAAGAAGGAATTTTAGAGGGACTTGCAGCATTCTTCCTACACCACTAAAGTTGATACCCAACACACATAGAACAAAAGAACTAAAGCAATTTATTTTCCAATGCTGAAAAAGTTCACTTTATGGCTGAACTCCTCTAAGCAATACAGATCAACTGTTCTAGCTCCAAAATGCATATTGAAATTATTTAATGTGTTAGTTATTTACTCTTATATTGTTAAGAAGTAGCTATGAAGGCCTAGGCTCCATTAAAAAAAAACCAAACAACCATTATGAACCCATCTCGGGTCTTTTGTTTTTTTGTTTGTTTGTTTTGTTTTGTTTTCAGAAAGAAGTATTTGCTCTAAAGAGCAGCTTTAAAGAGAAGATTTTAAAAGGTTCTGCTTCAAGGTTAGTTAAGCCACATACTTCCACAAATTACCATGAAAGCTTTTTCCCCATGCTGCTTTCTTTTTATTAACACAAAGAATACAATGTATCAAGTTTTATAGATTATATTGGTCTCTGTTTGGAATAATATTTTATTTAATAAATTTTTTTTAAATCAAGCTACTGTTTTGGTTTTTTTTCAGCACTGTTTAATAGTTCTAAGTTTCTTTTACTTCACTGTGGAAGCATTTTTATATCTAAATGCAAGTTAGTATCCAAAGCTATACAAGTTTCTTTCTTTACCAAGGTAAAGATCCAATGTTCATGATTAAATGGGTCCAGTTTGGAAGCAGTTTTCCTAACTCCACATATGGACTTTGGTTAGGTGCTGAAATTTGTTCAGAATGGTGACACCCTGACAGCCTTAGCTGAGATGTTATTGTGCATTCAACAGTCTGTACCATGGGGAGCTCCAGCCTCAAGGATAGAGCAGGATAATAAATGGAGAAAGCTTGATTATATTTCATGAACAATTTTGGCCCATCTTCTACAGTCAAGAGTAGCCATGAGGATACCATGGCATGATTTCCACTTTAGTGCTAGCAAGCAGAGAGAGATGTTGCTGTAAGCTCTAACAGAGAATACTGCTTGGGAAACTCAGGCTCCTGGCTAGGAAGATGGCAGAAGAAGGGGAGTGAAAGCTGGTAACAGACAAGGGAAGGATTCCTGTTTTCTTTACTCTTCCAGGATCCACTCTAACTATGCCAACTGATGGCCACCAAGCAACTTACATTTTGTAGTCTTATTAGTAAGACAACTGCTCCTTTTCATCAAGATTATTATCTAAGATTAAAACCACTATGCCTATGAAAACATGTCCCATAATCCCACAATCTACATCTTATCTGCACAACCCCATTCTGAGAAAGTCCAAAACGCATTTGAGAATTTTTATGAACACTTTCTTACAGAGATATCTAAAACACAGAGACCATGTCTGTACCAAATCACAGACAGTCCCAGAAACAGCAAGGAGTGTGGGCAGGAAAAAGGGACTCCTGCCAGGAGTGTTAGGTGGATTGTTCCACAACTGAACTGAAGGAGTTCATGTAAACAAGCAATGCAGAGGGATGGCAAATTTGGCCTCAAACCCCACTCCAATAGTGACACTTGCACAAAGCCACTCACACAGTCCATAGAACTCAGGGAATCCAAATCTCTAGCACAGAGACCAGTCCCAGCACAAAATCCTACGTAGAAAAAGGATGAAATGGATTCTGTACAGTATCCAAATCATGAATGGAGTGTGTATGTACATTTTCCTATCAGAACAAACAAAAGAGAACCCCCTTCCCTCCCAAAATCAGCCTTGAGTTATAATAAATATTTAATTTTATCAAAACTGTTTTTATATACTTGTGTTTGCTTTATTTTCTTATTTTCAAAAGCTAATTACATTTAGCATAGAAAATTTGCTAAATTTTCTTTATTAAAACATTTAGCAAATAAAATTTGAGGCATTTATTAGTAATGTTAAAATGAATGCTTGTTTTCTTCAATATTTTGGTTTTGATGAGAAGGAAATAAGAGAAAACAGAGTTTTCATATTTTAATCTAATGAGATTAACTTTTCTTCAAAACCCCTTCTCTTCTTGATGATTTTAAGAGGTGCTACATGCAGATTTCCTCTTTCATCACAAATCATTGCTAATACAATGAAAGTGTAGATTTCAGCTGCCAAAGAAATTGAATTTTCCAGCAGCAGTTTTTCAAGTTCATCCTATAATTAAAGGTTTCCTTGAAAAATGAGGTAAGGCATACAGTGGAATTATAAAAGCTGTTTTTATTCAATGCTAAATACAACTACAGACCTATCTAATTCTTTGTGGAAAATCTTCATATAAAATGGCCAGCAGAAAAGTTGCAAGGCTATGCATGGCACCCCAGTACATGGCCATGCCCCCCCTGCTTCACAAGGAACTTTAGGCTACTTTTCCCTCCAGCTTTTCAAGAAGCTTTGTTGTAGGAGATGAGGAAAAGGAATATAAGGGGATAGTGGCAAAGTAAAATCAAAAGGGGTCTGGCAAAGGCAGCTAGAACAGCTCCTGTTGCACTGTGCTAGCTGAGATGTCAAGTGCACGCAGCAGAAACAGAGGAAGCAATAGGCAAAATGCTAGAATTAGAGGCACTGTGTGTTAGCAGCAGGCAGCCTGGCTTCACATTTGGCTAATGAATACATACACAGGTTTCAGGCCTGCTGGTGACATTCACACAAGATGATGAGTAGGAAAATATGAATTGTTTTTACTGAAACAAAGATTTTTATTGAAAATGTCAATGTTTAATTTTAAAAAATCCAAAACTACAGAAAAGCTAAAATACAATATATAAATAAAACAAACCTTTTTTCTTTTTCTTATTTTGCTTAAAACTTTTAATTTGATTATTCAGAGGTTTTCACTAAAAAGAAAAAACCGGGGGAAAAAAAGCAAGCAATGTATTTCTATTTTTTTTTCAATTTGACAGATGTTTTCTGAGTTTTGTCACCTGACTGAAATTTTATCGGCTTCTTCATTTCCTTGTACATTAGCAGTTCAACACCAGTCCTTTTAAGTTGTTAAATGACACAGGTCCTCTGTTATTTAGGTTGTAAATGCCCTGAATCAAAGCCTCTGTCAATGGGGGCCTGACAATATTCCTGGCATGCACATTATATTGAGAGCTTCCAGGCTGCTCCTTTAACATATATGTCCATCACTATTTGTTCAGCTTCTTCTGGGATCAAAGTTTATCAAACAAAAGAACAAAAAGCAAGCAAAACAAGAAAATTTCAGACTAAGGCCTCATTTCCTTAAAAGTGCCTATTTTCTTCTGTGCCATGTCTTGAAGTATTGCAGAGATTTCTTAAAATACTGAACAGATAACATCTCCCCTGTATCCACCAACAGTCCTGCTGTTAAAATAATTGAAATTTTAGAAGATCATTAACTCTTTTGGGCATGATATTGGTTGTTTTCTTTTGCTTTATTTTTCCTTCAGTTTTTGTCTTCTGAGTGCCTAAATGTACACTGGAGCTGTAGAGATGCTAGAGATCCACCTCAAACCTTTCTGCTGCTTAGATCTATCCTAATCCAGCACTGCCCTGTGTTGCTCCGTGCATTGGCTCACCAGGAGCCTGCTGGGATATTTCTCTACAGTGAGAGTTTGTCGTAGTTAAGTAAATATTAATTAACTATTTGTATTAGAAATAGTGTGGCCAGCAGGATTAGGAAAGGAATTACCCCCAGTACTCATCACTGGTGAGGCTGAACCTCAAACTCTGTTCAATTTTAGGCCCTTCATGAAAAGAAAGACATTGAGGAGCTGTTGCAAGTCCAGAGAAAGGCAATGGAGCTGGTGAAGTGTCTGGAGTATAATTTTTCTGAGGAGAAGCTGAGGGAGTTGAGGGTCTTTAGCCTGGAGAAAAGGAGGCTCAGGGAATACCCTATCAATCCCTACAACGACCTAAAAGGAGGTGAGGGTCAATTCCTCCTTCCAGGTAACAAGCAATTGTACAAGAGGAAATCTCAACATGTGCCAGGGGAAGTTTAGGGAAAATTTCTTCAAGGGAAGAAATGCTCACCAAGCATGAGAACAAGTATCCTGGGGAAGTGATTAAGTCACCATCCCTGGAGGAATTTAAAATATGGTGTTGATGTGGTACTTGGGGACATGGTCTAGTGGTGGACTTGGTAGAGCTGGGTTAATGGTCGGTCCCATTGATCTTAAATGTTATTTCCAACCTAAATAATTAATTGATTCTACAACTACTGTGTGATTTAGGAGAAATTACAGAAAGTCAACCTTCTGCTAAAACTGATGTAATTCATCTTGTAGGTGTTAGGACCCCATCTGCAAAATGTACACACATCACGTTATCCTACCACATTGCAAAATAAAGACTGGATTTGGATTTTTAATGGGATAATACAAACTTCACAGTGACAACAAAATCTTCCTGCACTTGGAGCCTGTTGAGATAATTCTATATAGAAAGTTTTTTGCAGGCAAGCAAATTTTAATTGACTATTTGTATTTGAAATAGTGTGTATCAGCTTGTTTAATGGGCTGCCTGGCCTCTGAATAGTACTGGGTGTATCACCAGACTAAGGTGATAAACAAGTGACTCTATGTTCATTTGAACTCATGTCCTCAACTAAACCAATACACAATTCCCTGCAATAAGAGAGAGAGGCATGGGGAAGCCAAACAGAGAGTGGAAATTAACCCAAGTTTTCAGTTTTCTAATTAATATTTCCTATTAGTATTCTAGTCACATTTCAGAAATGTTTAGTAACTTTTTACTTGAAATCATAAAACTTTTTAAAAATGTTAGTGAAACCTTTTTATTCTTTTTTGGAATGTTTCTTGGTGTAACTGATTAGTTACAAAAAATTACTATACTTCCCTATCAGTTTAGGAATAGAGAAATGGGATTCATAATATGAATATGAATTTTTCATGAGACATATTACTGAAAACTGAAATTCAACAGGATATGTATTTAACTGAATAATTCCTTATATTTTGACCCATTTACAACATACTATTTCTGAAAAGTAGGCCTTCTAGGGACTAGCTCTATGATGTGGTACAGATAATTAGGAGTTAATATATCCATTTTAAACTAGAAGGCCATATATTCCTGAAGCTAGACATTCAAATACTGAAGGAATATATCCATCTATCTATCTATCTATCTATCTATCTATCTATCTATCTATCTATCTATCTATCTATCTATCTATCTATCTGAATAAAGAATGTATTGGTCCTCAAGTGGTTGTGTACATTTAAAGATTCCAAAGCATTTTCACTAATATTCCTGTATTGAGAGTATTTTAATTGAAGTGATTACATGCTGTCTATCAGGAAACTTCTCTGACATTTTGCCCACCCCTTACTCTTGCTGAATGGATGCTGGCCTGCATTTTGCTCCATGGCATTATACTGACTGCCATATTTTCCACATTTTCTATCTCTGTGACATGATTTAGGCAAAGTTACACTCTATCTATTGCTAGCTGTTATTTTCTGCCTTTCAAGCTTCCAAGAGGAGAGCCCATATTCAGGTTTCACAGCCAGGCAACAAAGGGCTTCCCCCGGGTACTCTGCTACTCGGAAAACCTGAAGCACAGGGGCTGTGGAGGCAGAGCCTTTAAACTGCACCACTCATTACCCCGGACAGAGGAAGAAAGGTCAGCCCCAGCAGCAAACCTCCTGGCGTAAATTTGCCAGAGAAACAGCGTGCCCGGGAGAGCGCGCATTGAGCGGCGCGGGCAGCCCCAGCGGCAGCGGCCCGGCCGGCAGCGGGACCTGCGCGGGCGAGCCCCGGTGCCCGGAGCGGTGAAGGGAGAGCCCCTCGGCGCGTCCGCGGGCACGCGTGTGAGGCCGGCTTCCCGCGGGGAGCCACCCTGGCG
>VZTB01003823.1:141075-159382 GCA_013397245.1 Thryothorus ludovicianus
TTGGCAAACACGGCCCGCAGCCAAGGCCGTGCCGCGGGCGCTGCCCGGGGCCGCAGCCAAGGCCGCCGGCAGCTGCTGCCGTCACCGCGGCAACGGCGGCACAATGGGCTGCGAACGCGGACGGCCTGCAGCGAGGGGCTCTGCCGAGCTCCCTGCCCTCGCCTCCCCCACAGAAAGGGTACACCCTAAAGTACACAAAAAGGCACAGAAAAGTGTGCTATGTTCCACAGCACCCGGCCGGGCACCCTCCCGCCTCTCGCAATCAGGTGTCCGGGCTCCATTTTGATCCTGCCTACCCAGGCAGAGGCGCAGGTTTGACAGTAAAGGTTTGCGTTAAAAAAATGGGAGCTGCATGTAAATGAGCATTTGTTGAGTCTCTCCTGCCACAGTTTTAGACCTCCATCACCACAGAACCCAACACACATTTCTGTTGCAGAAGACCTCTGAGAGCATTGAATCCAACTGTTGACCCAGCATCACTGTGTTCACCATTAAACTGCATCCCCAAGTGCCACAATTTTTTTAACACTTCCAGAGATGGTGCTTCCAACACTTCTCTGTGTGTCAGAAATTAGACTTCGCTTTGTACCCCATCGCTCTGGGAGATGGAGGGGATTCTGTCCCTATCTGAAGGCAGTCCTCTCAGTTTTACACCAAAATGTCCCCCCTGTACAGCCTGACCCTGCTCTCAAATGTAACCATTCTCCCCACAGGCTTCCAAAAAAGAAGGCATAGATACAACACACCTCAAAACCCTCTTGGACAGGTAACTGAGCTGTCTTGCGATTGCTCACGTGGGGAAAGCAAAGGCAGCCTCTCTCACATGTTCAGCTGAAAGAATTTCTCCTACTTGTAAGACTTCTACAGCTGTGCACAAACAAGGAAATCTTTATAAGAGGAGTGGACACAGTCATAAACTTGAAAAAATACAGCAGCAATCTCTATACACAAATAAAAAACCCCATCCTCTCCTATTAAGTCCAACACTAATTTGCTGAAGCATTTTCCCACCAAGCTGAAATATTTTCCTACGTCATTTCACCCTGTTGACAAACTCCACTTGCCATTCAAGACAGCAAGTCTGGACTTTGGGGAAAATTTACAGGGAAAAGCAGTGCTCCCTTGGAATAGTCATGTCTTCTGCTCCCTATAAGCTACAGAATCTTCAAAAAACACAGATTATTACAACACAGCCCTTTCTCCATGTAAAATTATGCCTTTGGGACCAATGTCTCTTCTTGAACAAGATCTCTGTTGAATGTCTTACAACTTTTAGAAGCAATTGGTTCTTATTACACAACCAAGAAACATTCATGCTTTCTTCAAAACCTCTTGGGAATGGGTTCCCCAGCAGAAATCTGTGTCCTTGTATAATCATATTGACTTACCAAGTGTCTCTAAAGGAATTGTGTGTCATAAAGTACAAATGTCCTTGTCTGATTATAAAGGATCATATGGAATTGTCTACTCCTTTTCTGCAGGAGTGTGTGCATGTATGTATGCAAAATGACATGAGCATACCCTAAGGTATGGGAGGAAGTAATTAAGAAAAATATCTCCAAATGCCAGGTATGTCATCTCTATTGGTAATATGTCATATGTGGTCCTATGGAGATCCAAATGAGAGCTACTGCCTTTGACATAATATATGTGCAATGAATATTTATTATGACCATGATTTATAAAATGTAGTGAAGCTCTTTGGAATATTCTGAACTGAAGAAAGTTCACTGTGTGCAGAAAGAGGTTCTGAATAAGACATACCATACACATACTGTGTCACCACACAGAATCTTTCAATTGAGCGAGTAATTCATTGCCTATATGTGCATTTTGCACCCCAGACCTAATTCTAAGAGAAAAGAAAGCAAGCAGGTAATCTGCTACAGCCTTCTCTGCCTGCATTCCTATTGCATAGAAGAACAAAAAGGAATGAGGAAGACAGTTCCAGAGCAGTGTAGGGACAAGAGATAGAGATGAAAGGCAAAACTGGAGGCTGGAGTTCATACCTGGCTCTGTTTGTCAGTTGGAACTAGTAACTGTCCAAATGCCAGGACCCCAGGAAACATCCTTTGACCTTGGAAAAACTCTTCTTGGCACCATGTATGAGTATGGGCTGCAATTAATTAAGTTACTTGTTATAAAAACAAAAGCTCTGTCAGAAGACTTCTAAATTTGGGTGGATCTGGTTGCTGTAAAAGTATCTTAAAAACTGAAATTGAAAGACACTTTGTCCATTAGGGCATGAAAAATTATTGGTAATATTTATTACAGTAATTTCAGTGGGCTGTCTCTGGATGTAAATCCAAAACTAGCCTGGCATGGAGCTTCACCTGTGATTATGCAGAACTGTTTGCACTGATGCAGCTACATCCCCTTACCTTCCAGCACAGGGTGGCCACATCCAGCCTCCTTACTGGGAGTGCACTCCATCCCATGCTACCCCCCGCTGTCCCAGACCACTGTCCCCATCAAAGCCCTGCTGGGATTCATGCTGGCCATGGAACTGGGGACAATCACAGGCCACTGTCACCGCCAGTGCCCTGGGCCTCTTTCCCTTCCTAGCTCATACATAATCTGACAGATCCAAAACCTAAATCAATAGGCCTTTGGTGGGACCTGGGACAGGCTCAGTTGATCTTCCCCTGTTTAATTTTTCTAATTATATTCTTAACTTTTGTAGGTCTAATTATTTATAGTACAAGAAGAACAATACCAAGAGAAATTAAAAAGAAATAAGATTAAGAATTTCAAAGCAAACAAAAAATCTTGCATTTCTCAAAATATATAAACCAGACCATTCTGTCAAGGCCCAATCTCTGCACCTAGACAAGAAGACTACTGTATCCAGGGCTGAGTCCATGGAATCACATTTGGGCTTCACATCTCTGCTGAGCAACTCAAGAGACTACTGGAAAACTCACAGTACAGAATATTCAGGATAGGTCATATTCTGAGGAAGGTTTTTAAAGCTATTTTTTTCTTTGAAAGAAAATTAGGTAGGAAAACAGCATAGGAGGAGGGAAAGTCTGGGCACAAGATTGGGAAGAAAAAGCTTCTGCTCTGAAGCCGTGTTATCTTATTCTTCAATAGCTCTACACAAGTCACTTGGTCCTTCTACCTTACCTGTCGACCTCAGTGCAGCAGGGAGCAAAACATGGAGCTTTGGCAGTCCAAAATAGCAAGGAAGCTTATCCATGGAAAAATACTTATGCCTTCCATGCAGATAGTGGATCATCACAGATTTGCTAGAGTCTAATGTGAAAGGCCCTAAAAATGTTGCTCTGCTTGAGTGGGGTCATATACACATACAAAAATTTGGTAAACCCTGCACTGCTTTGTCCATTTAGGTGGAGAAAAAAAAATAAAACTGCCTTGCCTAAAGAAACAGCTCACTGCAATTTAGGTCCTTATTCACAGTCCAGTAAAGCAGAAAATATTCTTGCTGTTTCACTGGTCAGTTCACAGGTACTTCATTCTATTTTTATCATTGTCCTGTTGTTATTCCTTCTTCTACAGTCTTTCTACTCTCTTACCTTGGTTCATGTATCAATACTTTATATGTACTGCTCCTAGTAACAAAGCCCCAAAACCCCAAATATACTGACTAGGTTCTACTTAGAATAGGAAATGTTTTTTTAATCTAGTTTGAAAAAATCAACGGATTTCCCTTGTAGTGTCTAATAACAAGCATTATTCTCATTTTACACTATGCTAGAAATAGACATTAACTCACTAGGCCTGATGAAGCATCTGTACCCTCTCTGAGCTGAGTCTTGCTTGGCATGTCCTGGATTGCACATCGTGCACTGGAAGGAAGGAAGTGAATCCATATTTCTTCAAGATTCCACTGCTGCTGTTAAAGACTGCAATATCATTCGTTAGCCTGACTCAAGCAATTTGGAATGACATTTCTGGCTTTTGCTTTCTTACTTTTTTCCTCTCCTTTTGCTTTCTTCCTCTACAAGACTATGCCCAGTATAACATGAGGATAAAGTTGTAATGTTTACCTAATAACTGCTGCATTACACTTGTATGACCTGTGCAGATACTATGAGGCAAATTACTGACACAACAATTCAGCAGTTCTTTCTGTGGCAAAGGATTTCTCTGGGAATGTTATTTTATTGTATTTCATTTAGTTCTTGTTTGTTTAAGGAGGAAGAACAGACATAGCTGTATTTCAGTTTGATTCAGCAAGCATTCTGGACTTGGTCCAGCAAATCATTTAAGCATGTTCTTAAATGTAATGAAATGAAATGTAAGTTCACAGTACTGCCTAGGTATTTAACATATAGCATGGGCTTAAATGCTTTATACAAAACAGGACAAGAATGGTGAAAAACCTTAAAAAAAAGGCCCATGCATTTTTACACACCTTTTTTTTTAAACCCTAATACTGTTACAGGGGACATTTTCCACTGCCTATGCTATGAAAACACTGTGTAGTACCCCCTGACTCACCCCCAAAGCCAAATGACTTTACTTGATCTGACAATCTGACAGCTATATCCTGTGTAACTGCTAGTCTGGCCCTTTTTAAAAATATCCTATTAAGTGGAAGCTTTGCCTGGGCAAGGTATGCAGAAATGAGTCACAGGGAGTATATGGAATTTTCTCAGGACTTAGGGCTGTGCCTGTTGTAGCCAAAGGCTAAATCTCTGGTGGAACTCACTAGTGTTCCTCTGAGTACACTCACTTTCCATACCAATCTCTGTTTTAGTGGGAAACATAAAACCATCATGAAAGTCCTGCTGAAACACACCACAAAGGAAGGTGTGTTCTCAACCTGAGTTACCTAACCCCGGTAGGATAATTTAAGCTGTGGTTGCACAGCAGTTTAAACCAATCTGACTCCTGACTGCCAGGGAGGGTGGAACCACACCAGCCAACAGTTAGATGGGCACTGGCTGTGCCACAGCCCTGCCTTCCGTCAGCAGCCAAGGCAGAAAGAGGACTGGAGAGAGCCAATATGAGATGCTAACAGTGCTTTAACCTGTCCATGTATAGATGTGACTGAATTTTTAATGTGTTTTTGCAATTTAGACAGACCTGGAGGACCCTTTCAGAGACATGGAAACTAAAGAGAGCTGACTGCTGTCCATAATAAAGGGAAACACAGTTCCTTCCTCAGAAGGTTTACAATTCATGTGTTATATTTCCACTGTAAAGGCTCTTAACTCTTAGCCTCAGGAAAAGAAAGATCAAAAGTTGGATTTACTATTTATGAGAAGCTCCCAGCATAAAAAAACAAGCAAGCAAACAAGCAAACAAACTGCTTTGTTTTGCAGGTTAGATGCCTAGGAATTTATTTGTTTGCATCTTTGTTTCTGCCAAGAGCAGAATCAACGTCTTGAAATAGTCTGCAGTGAATAAATTTCTTTCCATAGAAGCATTAAAACCCTCTAGGTTTCATTTATTAACAGAATAATACATATGTTTTGCTTGGTAGTGTTTGTTTGAATTACAACCTCATGGAATTCAGAACAAAGCTAGTGTGGTTGCATGGACCTGCTCAAAATTCTCAAAATTCCATTTAATATAATTTCTGCTACAAGAACTAGTTAAACATACCAGTCATCTAAAATATACAAGTTTTTCTGCTGTTCCATTTTTCTTGCCATCTCAAGTCACTGCTTGCCAAAAATAATTTTAAAATGGCTATTGCTTTGCATTTTTAGCACATCTCAAGAAATTGAGGAAACAATTATGCTTTGATCAATGAACAGAGAATGAGTTAAACATACATATTTTTCAGCTCTCTTCATGCCTTCATGCTAGAGAAAATGTCTTTCTGAAACTTATAATTTGTTTAGTGTAGACTTAAAGAACATCCCATGCATTTTACAGAATATAGGAGGAGTTGAATGCCTCTGGCCAAATTTCTGTAGGTTTCACTCACAAATAAAGAAGTGGGAAGTAAGAAGGCAGAGATACGCGCAGGTACAGATGAAGAGATGGTGGAATTGCTTTTTTTAAATACTGTTACACTGCCACATTTATCCGAAGCTTTAGTGGTACTTTCATTGTTAAAGGTGGGCACAGATTTGCTTCTCTTGCATTCTTGTGCTTTACTCTTCTGAATGCTGACACCAACACCAGGTTTCTCTGCACATGAGAGGTGTAGTCTCTGGAGACAGAGAGAAGAGAAAAGGGTTCCTAGATGTGGATTGTGTACATGGTTGTATGAAATTGTTCAAGAAGTCTGTTCCTATCCTGAATTCCACACAAAGGAAAACAGGCTTCATAAGCCCCAAGGCACTTCTCTCTGCTTCCTTGTGCAGAACACCTATCCCTGAGGCTTACAGGAATGCCTGCAACCAGGAGAAAAGATTTATCCCAGCATTGAAAGACTTTAGTGTTAGGAAATGGAAAACACATTAGAAATGTGTGCTAACCCCAACTGGAAAATCTAAGCAACTCATTTTATTTCCAGCCAACAAAACCTTCAAGAGAACTTGTGCTGGTTTATGTTCAGGTATCTACATTTAGATCACCACCTTATCTCTCTGGATAAGGCTTGAGGTTTAATTCAGTATAAGGGTGAAGTGAGGCAATGTTCTAGGTGTTTGCATGTTGGATTTTGCCTTGTTTTGTAAGAGCTATAGAATTTCCTGTCTGGAGATTGTTGGTTCACTTTCATCTTCTCATCTCTTATTACATTATTATACCCTAGAAGACTAGAAAAACACTGCATTCTATGCTAACCTGAAACAAGAGTGGAGGACAAGGATTAGGGAAGAGAATTTGTTTAGTTTTGATCTAAGGTAGATCAAAACCAAACAAAATATTTGGGGCCTGAGAAATGAATGTACCATCTCTCAGAATTCCCTCATTCACTCAAATCTTCTCCCCTGGACTAGAGCTAAAATGTCTTAGCACTGAGTTAGAAGAAATTGGCTGAGTTTATACCTTTCTTTTGCTCTCTTGCAGTTTCCTGTGGGTCAGTGAGCTGTACAGCAACCTCTCTGGTCTGTGTGGCCCAGGAAATTGCAAATATTTTCAGCTGTGTCAGGTTCTGCATATGCAAGTTAGGAGGTTCAAAGGGAACTTTAATTGACACTAATCCTCATCTTGACTTTTGCTCACCTCCTCCTCTTTTCCCACTAAATCTTCCCACCTTCCCACCTCAAAGTCACAGAAGCTTTACAATTTTTCTTATAAAAATATATATATTTAACCCTTTGGCAATCTCTTAATGCCCTTTTATTAAATCACTTAAGTCTTTTTATTAAGTCCAGGGTAATTAAAATTATTATAAACTTCTCTTGAGAGATTATACCCTTTAATCACAGTGCATATTTGCTGAAATGTAGGTGACACTTTTGGTATATCAAATATAAAAATACTTTGGGCAAAGATGTTTAATAACAGTTTTTAAAACTAAGATCTTGACTAAGGAGGTTTAAGGCACTAAAAATCATATCTATATGCAGTCACAATAAAACATTGAATATTGAATAAAACATTCTAATACTTTTACAGATATACAATGGCACAGTTGTAATCAAGTTTCTCAATTTATTTCAACTCCACCTTCTCAGCTGGCATAATCTGTCCTAATGCCATTGACTCCCAAGGTGCTACCCTGCTTTAGAGCACTCAGTTTTCTGGGCAACCACAACAAATGCACAAATAAAATCCCTTGGGCCATTATTCTCCAGCCAATGAAAGAAAAAGAAAGGGCTTTTCTTGTGAAGTGAGCTTGGATGTCCTGTCTGGGAGTGGAAGTGATGTGCATGCTATAGACCAAAGGCATTCTTACACAACCATACAGTGGCACAGACCAGCATAGAAAGTATTTATTTACTCAGACACTTGCTACTAGACCGATTCCTGAAATTTCAAAATTAAGGAGTTCTGATAAGAAATAAACCAGCCATCCAATATTTGTTTTCTTTTACTACCATTTTTTACTAACAGTGAAAAAAATATTGAGATGGGTTTTTAAATGTGAATTTGAAACATTTGCAGTAGGGTAGATGGCCAAATGCCTTACTCTTGACTACTTCTAATAGACACTTATTTTCATTCATGCTCACATCACTGAAGCATACAGCTTATTGCATATTGTCAACACCAGAAGCAGAAAATAAATGTATAATTCTCTATATCAAAGGAGTTCATGGTAACTTAACTGTTCCTATGTTAATAGTGAATGGGAAATAATGTAAAATAACACAATTTAACTTGGCATACCTACAATTTTCATTTAAAAGTCTTGGAAGGTCTGGACTTCTTGCTTTATAAACTACTGAAGTCAACAGACTTACAGCCATCCAGCAAGTGTTCACAGAATGGGAATCTGTATTTTAGAGTTAAAGAAAAAAATTACATTGAGACATAATTGGGACTAGTAGGAGAGGTGAGACTGTAAAGCATCAAAAAAAGGTGTGACTCATTTAAGTGTTTGAATAAAAAAGGAATAGGCATGGCGTGATATGGAATTATTGAAGACCACAAAAGCTTGAAATGAAATTATTTTTGAAAGAAGAGAAGAAGTATAAAAACTACTGGAATAAGATCGTAGAAACAAAAAACAGGAAATGCTGAAATAGTTCAAACTATCACAGAGCCAATAAAAAATGTAGATGCAAAAGTTACTAGTGAGTTTTCTAAATGTTCATCTACTTTCTATCTTTTCTCCTGTCATGTTTGTTTTGGTTTTTTTAATTAAAAAAAAGAAGTGATATGTGCTATCATTTAATTTAATTTAAAATGTTGTCAGTATATTGCCATCTGAAATGTATCAACATGCCCTGTAAATGAGCTTTGTGTAGGTGTGAGAAGGAGAAAATAAGGTCCTGCCCACCATGCAATATGGTAACGTGAGAGATGTTTTAGGGAATCTTATCAGTAATGCAAGCAATTTTCTGGCAATGATGACTATTGCTATATATTGGTGATAAACAGGGCTTGTGAGAAGATGAAAGAAATCCAAAGATGCTAAAGATATGGAGATATTATAATAGACAACCAAAGCAAAAAGGATGTTCAGTGTTGCAGAAAAGATGAACTAGACAGAACTGGATTTAAGATACTTGACAAGTTCAAGAAAAACCTTTAAAATGTGTAAGTGAAATGAAAGAAAACCAGGAGTATTTGGACTCAACTTGTAGTTTAAGGCGCTGAAATTAGGTGTTAATGCATAGGTGTTTATATGTTCACTCTACACCTGGAGTGCCTTTTATAGCCATTGGAGAGCTGATCAGTACGGAGAACTGAACCTCAAGAACTAATCCAATTCACCCTAAAACAAACATCCCCACTGAGCCCTTATCCAAACTCCACTGACTACAACAGCACCTGGATATCAAGCTTTCCGTTAGGTATCTACAGACATCCAGATTTAGGTATCTTAAGCCAAACCCCACATTAAATATCTGCAATTTTGGTGCCTGTGTCTGATCCTCCAAGGATTCTCCGTAACCCACACCAAAAATGAGTACTTCCAGGGTGAGATTGATTTGTGACATTTTAAATAGCCATTTAATGATAAAATTAATTGTGCACTAAAAAAAGTTGTTTTCTTTGTTGACAGAAAGGAGTTTATATTTATTCAGATGAATCCCCCTTGCCTCCTGTAGGGCTACTTAGCTAAAGAAAGCAAAAGAAATGTAAGGAATCAGATCAGCATAAGAATGTTTAAAGGCTGAAGATAATAAAAATTATTGAAATCATTGCATAGCTTCATTAGCAGCAGAAGAAAGTGTTCATAAAGATATGGCTTTCCAACACAACACCTCACAACCAATATTATCTTGTACATCTGAGAAATAATACATTGGGTCTGTGGTTTAACCAGGCTTGTTTTGCCTAAAGCAGAGCTTTTAGGAAAATGATTGTAATCATAATTATTCAGGATGTGACTCATGATATCAGCCTTGGAACCATGACCAAAACTATTGATTGTAGGAGAAAATAAGAAACGAGAAGCCCTCAGAATCACAGTTTACAGTACATTTTTGATGACCAGGTTTCTAGATAAAACTAAGTATATTTGCTTTCCTGTTAGATTTTCTTTTACTAAGAATTATCTAACTCCCAATTAAGAGTATATGCAATTCTAATGGGATCAACCCAATGGGCTCCAAATTTCTTGTGGTGGAGAAATATCAAGCATGAGCCTCTAACTATCTCTTTAAGAATAAAACATCACTTCCAGGAAGAGCTTGTTACATGTCACCAGTCTCATTTCAGCACATGATTTAGTAATCCAAATATTATCTTCTAGCTCTATAGGACGAAGTTCTGAGGGTGACTGAGCACTGAAACAGTGCGATTTCCTTTCTGTGACATTGTTCCTTTCTGAACATTTTCTTCAAAAGAAATAAAGTTCCACATTTTTTCAAAAAGAATAGAGTGCCAAATTTAATGACAATTTTATAAGACACAATTTCTATATTAAAAAGCAAATTCATAACAATGTTTCAGGAATATTTTAACATTGATCTTAGGAATTTAAAAGAACAAATTTTCTAAGTGGTTTTAAAACTATTTTCTGAGGATTCCTAGGTACTAGCCAACACTGAACTGTGTTTATGATATTAGATAGTTCCTTCATCTCCTACACCATGAATTGCAATATTAATTAGACATTGGAATTAAATTGATTACAATATTAATTACAATGTACTTTTTATTATATCAGTCTATATCATACTGAAGTAGGTAGATTTTGCCTAAATGTAATTGCCATGTATTGCAGAAGAAAAATCTATTTGTATACAGATACTAAAAATATCCTTCCAAATAATATTCTAATTACACTGATTTGTTCTGTGAGGAAGTGAAATCATTGAACACTAAAACACTATGTATTTATTTTTGACAGTGTTAGGAAGCAAAATGGAGATAAGTGCCATTCAAATATTTTATTTAATTGCAAGTAAAACAACTATGCCGATTAAACTAGCTATATATCCTACATTCATGCACTGTTTTATTCTAAGTAAAATATCTATTAGCATGCAGTTTTCTCCAAATCCCTGCTTTAAATTTCATGTGGTAAGTAAGATGAGCTAGAGGTCAAGTAACTTGGTTACCCGGCAGCAATAAAGCAGCCCTTTACACAGTTCCTGTAATCACCCCTTGGTGATTACACTCCTTCCTCAAGGTACACAGCAGAGCTTGGGCCCGTTCCAGGTAAAACCCAATGCTGGTGCTCTGGACTGTGCTCTGGGAAGAGCCTGCATCTCTCTGCTGACTACATAAGGAGAATTAGGAAGCTAAGCAGCTAGGTACTTAAAACTCTGTAATGCTTGTAAAGCTTGTAGATTAGAAGGTGAAACTGGACAGATGTAGACAGCATGACTCATCCTGCCCCAATATAAAACTAAAACTAAGCTATACGTAGCTATTAGACAACAGGACTCCTGTTATAGTTTTATGATTGATACAGCCACTCACACAGACAATCTAACCTTGGCTTCAGACAAATAACATAGCAGACAGTTCCTCTCCCCAAATGCATGCAGTATAGAAGACAGAAAGCAGATAGAAAGCAGTAAACACTTAAAGCAGACAAATGAGGTTGGGAAATTGGGAGCACAGAATAAGAAAAATTAAATAATCTTATTTTACCATAAAATGAAAATGTCTCCACTTATCTAAATAATGTCAGATGGAAACACTATATGATGGCAAATGATACAGCTTACAAATAGAGCAGCTGTAATAGCATATATGGAGCCTAACAATGATTATGTGTACAAAATATAACAATTCAGAGATCAGTAACAAATAGGTCATAATTCAGTTATAAGCTTGATCAGTTTTAAGTCTGATAAGTCTACACACCCATCCATTTCACCATGGAGTTAAAAAATACTTACCATTATTTATGATTAAAATGTAGATACCTATTTTTAAAATTTCTGCATTATTTAGGTGCATCATATTGTGATCATAAATACAGACATAAATAAGACATAAAATGTCTTTACTTTTTTTCTTTAAAGGTCCAAGTGGACAGCCTTAAACTTACTCAGTTAAAATATACACCCGGCTTTATTTAGCAGGGCTCATGGATCAACACTTACAGAATCCCTTGTGTGCACACAGCACGTATGTTAATCTGTACATCCAGCACACATACAAGGAACCTCCATGATTTAGAGATCACGAATTCATTTTATCTTCTCCAAGTTGACTGTTGCACAGAAATATCAATAATTTAATCAAGAGAAGGATCTGGCCAGTAAGGGCACAAAGCTGGCTGAGAATTGCAGATCTGCAGGCAGCAGGAATTATCACATTGTAGAACCCAGCAGCAAAACATCTGGTTTACAGTGGCCAAGCTTCATTGTGGGGTCAGTACAGGCAGATAGGCAGCAAAAAATTACTGTAGGGCAGCAAATTGGACAGGTAGCCCAGCAGAAGTGAAAGCTTGTCTTGGCACAGACCAAGGGCTCTGAATTCAGGCTTGTCAGTGCTCCAGGAGCAGCCAGAAGTGCTGAGGCAAACCCCACCATGCTGGCTCTACAGTCAGCTTCTGTTCCACGTTTTGCACCATTGCTTTCCTCTGAGATTTCTGGAAGTGATGTGTATCACCTGCTTCTATTCAAATCCCTGCTTAATTTAAAAGTGTTACTGTGACACCTCAAATCCATTTAAGTTGGATGGCTTTGTGTTCCTGAAAAAAGAGACAGGGAAAGGAAAAGGGAAATGGGAAATGGACACAAGGAGAAGAAAGTAACCCAGATATAAAACATGTAGCATTTGGCAATTGTACATTAAAAACTCATTCATTATCTCAAAACTAGTATTTTAAATAAAATGACATCTTCTGATTTAAACCAGCCAGAAGGAAATTCAAGCTTAAGAATGTCACCCCTTTGAAGTCATTTTATTCTAGCTTGGTTTATCAGAATACTTCCCAGGAGCAAACAGTAAATTATATATTTCGTGATCTCTCAAGGAGTCCTGACAAGACCTGGTGATAACTTGCTATAACAGCAGCTTGGGGTTTGAGAAATGCACTTTTCTTAGCACTCATGGCAACAGGTGACTGAGTGATAATGACACCATTAACACATTTCACCTTTTTAAGGTCTCCCACTGGTGTTTAAACTTAAACTAATTTATGGAGGAATCATTTCATTTTGGTGTTACAAGTCCCTTGTGTTCTTAGTGGTAGTTTTAAAAAAATAAACAGAAGGTGGGAAGGAAAGCATCCTCTGGGATATGTGATTTTGGAGAAAACCACCATCAGCAAATTCTGTCTTGTATGAAAAAGAACTTGGGAATTTTTATAGCAGAAACAATAAGACTGAGATCAACTTAATTCAGTTTTCTCTTCAGGAATCAGCAATATCTACTTTGTAATAAGCAGCTATTAGGTACTTATCACATATGATTCTCCAGACAGGTATGTTTGCATTTGTTATGCAAATATAGGTATGTATTTAAAAAACAAACAAACAAACAAAAAAACCCCCGAAAAACCGAAACCAGGCAATAGTGTCTCAATTAATTTGACTGAGTCCTTATGGACTTCCCACTCTAGATACATTTGCAAAAGGACCTTTTCTTATGCCTGTGGCTATGATTTTATGTCCTTCTCTATGTAGCCTTCTGGCTACTGTACTGATTCTTCAGAAAATACTACACAATTGCATATTTCTTTTCAAAAGCTGTCTTTCCGACAACTCTCAATTCTTTTTATCGTGTAACTACAAAAGAAATCTTCTATTTAACAACTGTAACTTTATTAACATCCTACAACTGAGATTTTTTTTTTACCAGAAATATTTGACCTTGACAACTTACTCCCTACAGTGATATGAAAACAAACCTACCAACTCCTTATTTAAAAAAAAAATAAAAAAAAAAAAAATAAAAGAAAGAATAATGACAAAGTATTGNAAGGATAATGAATGCCAATTGCTACTACAGCACAGAGAAGCAAACAAACAGTGCAGTATGTGGGAGCATTATGGTGCCAGGTTCTGTCTCCATCAGTTGGACGCTTATCACTGAATTCTAAAGAATCAGACCAAAACTCCCACATTATATAGTAAGAAATAGAGGCTTTCAGATGGGATTTGTGTTGAATATCCAAACAACTCTGAGTATTTGACACCTTTATTATATTCTAAATGCTTGGTTACCACAAGACAAGACAGAACTGGGTTGTCTCAAGAAGAGAAAGAATTGCTGTTTTCAACTCCCTAATGGGAGGTCACAGACAAGGTGCAACTGGACTTTTCCAGGAGATTAAACACAAAAAGACAGGAGGCAATGGACAAGGATTGCAAAAAGGAAAATTCCAGATGGTGTAAAAATTTGTATCAGTCGTGGTAGTCAAAAAACACGTGTTGTCCAAAGACGCTGTGGAATCTCAATCCTTTAAGATATTCGAGCCTTGGTTGCATGACTCTGAGCAACCTGATTTGACCCAGTTTGCTCTGAGTAGAGGATTTAGACCAAAGTTCTCCACGAGTGTGAAGGGGAAGAAGGGAAAAAGGAGAGGGAAGGGACTTTACTTCTTCAAGAACACTCATTTGACACGTACATTGTTTAAAAACATTAACAGTAGTTCAACAGAAATTGCTATAAAAAGGGGGTTAAAATTTTAATTTTAGCTAGTAAAATTAAATGTAGCCTGTCATTGTTCACACCAATTGTCTCTGTCTGTTTTATCACTGTAGCTGGAAAATGGAAGCATGTCAAAGTAATCAAAACAAAGACTCTATATATGAATCTGTGGTTGAGTCTGAATTTAGATCTTAACTCTGTTCGGGCCAGTTCTTCAAATGCTTGTGTAGGCCTAGCTGAATCTAGTGTTACACCAATTTTCACCTGCTGAAGCTCTTCATTTACTGCACTGATCTGTGTAGCTCTTGGTGGGCATGGTACAGAAGCTGCCTGGGGCCCAAGAGCACACAGGTTATGAGTGCATCAACAATCTGTAGGGATAGACATATGGCACATCCATTATGTAGGGGCTGCTTTGCCCCCACACTGCTCCTCCAGTTACCTCAGGGCAAACACAGGATTTCTCTACCTCCATCACAAGCTACTTTCTTTGTGGCTGAGGCAGGGGCAGATGTGAACAGGTGTTTCTTCCAGGTGGATCCTGAAAGTACTTACTGGCCATTTGGTCATTAATTCATCTTTATTTTTCAGATTCAGTGTGAGGAAGGACAATGTCAAAAATACCTGTAGAGACCAGAAAATAAAACTCCCTGATCTCACGGTCTTTAATACAATGACCAAACAGATTTCAGAGTTGAGTGTCTTGTTCCTATCACACCAAATGCTAGTTTGAGACAACCAAGTTCCATGTTCATCTGATGCGCACTTCACGGTTCTGCATCTTCCCTGATATTTTCAATTTTACTAACCAATGTAGTAAGGAACAGAGCCCTCAGCTACAAACAAGAACATCAATTCCCCAATGCAATGATAGACAGCTTTAAGGCTTTCCTAAAGCAAAGAACAGCAGCCAAGTTAAGATCTTTGTTTACTACAAGTATTTCATTTTCTATGCTTTGGCAAGTCTACCTCCATCATTTACCTCACCTGTGTGCTATAGAGGCCAGTCCCTTAGTAGAAGTTTGCTAGCCGTGTTTCTGATCCCTCAATATTCTCAGAGTACAGTGGATATTTGAAGAGTCTTTGCAAGACACAGGAGTCATTCCATGAAGTGTGGTACATCTGGTTCCCTGGTATGACCCTGACAGCACAAGTATGAAATAACAGGAACATAGTTCTTACTACAATTATTTTTTAACCAGAAATGGAAATGTCCTACCCAGCTGACCTTTGTAAAGTGTCACCTATAGTCTGAGAGTTGAAGTGCCAAGGGTATGGGACCATGCTTTTTGTATTTCATCAATATTGCAAAGTTAAAGATTTTATTTAAAAGAAAAATAGTAAATGGCACATCATGTAATTGCTATTTATTTTCATAAACATGAGGTATTTCAAAGTGCTATAAGACGCAGCACTAAATGTACATCATTGGAAGAAATTAAACACAGAACTTTGCAGTTACCCAGTTCTATGCACCAAACATTAACAAATACATTAACTGGAAGAAACAGGCTAGGAAAAGGCATATATAGTAAATTTCTTTACAAAAGTTTCTTAGTTCAAAAAAGTGATAAAGTAATATCTACTCAAAACTTTCACAACTCATTTTCATACGAAAATATAAGTATCAAATTTAGTTATGTATCAGCATCATACTAAAGTATACAGGCAATGTAAGAATTAGTACAGTACATAACAGAGATTAACAATATATTTGTATACAAAAACATGCTCCTCAAACATTGAGGTATTACAGTACTTAGGTATGAACTTCCAGTCTAATACTGGCAGCAAAAGCCACCTCTCATAACCCAAGACATGTACAAAAGGCAAGTGTGTAGATGGTATTTACAGAAATTCCCACAGGGGTACAAACTGCCCACCCCTAAAGTAACATCTGTTAGAACATAAGCACCATAAAACTTAGGAATGAACATTTTAAAACTCAACTAGATGTCATCAGCAGCTCCAAATGCTCACAACACTTTAAAAAAAAAAAATCCCCACCATCTACAGTTCTTAAGAGGAAAAAAACAAAGGCAGTCCATTGTTGTTTGGTAGTCTTGCAATAACCTCCTTGCAAGAACATCCATTTGCTCCGTACCCAGATAATATAGTCTGTCGATTACTTCAGGGACTGGATTGAAAAAACCAACATTCTTAACGTCAAAAAACACAACTTTTTTATAAAGAATCAAAAATGTGCAAAGTGGCAATGACTGTCCTGATCAGCCAAAAAAAACCCAAAAAAACAAAAAACAAAAGTTTAGCAAGTCCGCTTGTAGTCTATTTTCTTTAGTAATTGTTCTTGTCTGGCTTGCAATTTTTCCTTTTCTAGCAGTAACTTCTGCTCCTCTGCCTGAAGGGAGTGAACATATTCAGTGGCTTTTTTCAAGATCACAACTTTTGCAGCTTTCTCATTTTTAACCAGTTCTGGAACATGGTCCCTTAACGTGAGGAAACTTGACCGTAGATCATTACGTCGTTGACGCTCCAGGATATTGTGGTTGCGTCGACGTTCACTGTCCTCTGAATCAGAGTTTCGAGGACTTGAACTCTTAGGCTTTGGTTGGATCGTGGGTTTTACTGGACGGGGCACCTCGATTTTTAACTTCTTCTGTGGTGGAGCCTCTTCAGTCTCCACGAATGGAGAAGGAGCGGCATAATTATGCTGCTGGTCAATTGGGGCACAGCGCTTTACTATCAGTCCATTCTGCGGTGTCCTGACTGATGAAAAAGTGGTATTTTTAGGACGCACTGTAATAGTAAGGGTGGTAACAGACTTGTTGGTAGAAGAGCGTCGTTTCTCCACTGTAACAACATCTATTTCTTCTTCTTCATCCTCTTCCTCCTCATCTTCATCATCTTCTGGTAATAAAGGACAGAAAATAAAACAGATGTTATTCTCCCTGAAAACACCTGGACCAAGTATCAAGTATTCATTCACAAAATATACCCAGAAAAAGCAGTAATGAAATAACTGATGGCAAAACCAGGTTGCACCCATCATCTGCAGTCAGATATGGATCTGTAAAAGTATGTAATACACATGAAATCAGCAAAGAACGGGGATTTCTGAAAGCTTAAGAAGTCTGATGAGATGCGGTTTTTTAAACACATGTAATTTTTTATCAAAATGGGGCTACCACCCACACAATCACAGAGGCAGAAAAGAATTTTTAGACAGAATGTATATAGTTTGAATGGAATCGTCGAGCTGTGGCACAAAAGGCAAGCACAGAGCCACAACACAGCCCCTGCTTGGTAGAAAAGCAGCCGGAAAACGAAACAATCGCTGGGTTTGTTCTGAGGCAGAAGGTGAAGCTGCTCCAGCCGGGGACCCTTTAAGCCGGCGCTTGGTGCACTGCCAAGAAGACAGCTGTTGGAAGTGCTTCCTCACCCAAAGCTGTCAAACCAGACATTAAAGGGACAGCACGCTCTGAAACCCGGGACGGATCACCAAGTTTGTGGCGCTGGTCACAGGGACCAGCTCATCTACACACGCCAAACCGCGGTTCAGCCCAAGCGGACTCTCCTCTGCGAGCACGCACAGGGGGTGTCCGGGGCATTTTGGGCTCTGTCAGTACAAGCGCTGCTATAAGGGGTCACTAGTCTAGCTCCAGCCTAAGGGGACGCGCACACGGCCACTCGCATAAACCCCGTGCCCAGGGTGGCAGTGGCAGCCGCACTGCCGCCCCACCGAGCCCCCCGGGCGCAGGAGTCTATCGGGGGGCCCGGAGGGTGCCCAGCACCGCGCAGCTCCTCCGAG